>SMDT01000644.1:0-151600 GCA_005392925.1 Aquilaria sinensis | reverse complement strand
ACATGCAAAGAAAAGAGTTGAAGTAGGAGTAAGAATTTGGGGGAAGTTGGTTCACGGCGATGCCGTGGAAATTGCAAAATTCACAGATTACACGGTGAAGAGCGTACCGAAGACCGGCTTTCAACTGAGCTCGGTAAACGGTAACCTCATGCGAATCTGACATAAAGCCGTTGGTGCCCGGGATGGGCAACCTTGGGATAAGATAAGAAGGAAGGTAATACTTGGCCATCCACTTCCTCACCTTCTCCGGGGTGGTAGTACAAGGATGAGATTCGAGAGGAAGAAAGCTCTTAGGGAGAGGTCGGACAGTTAGCAACGGGGTCGGATCTGACATTTTTTTTACAGAAGAAAAAGGATGACTCCGGAAAGGGTAAGGAAACAAAATGACCTCGGAAAAATGACCTCGAGAGAGAAAGGAAAAGAATTACAGAAGGGAGCACCCACTAAAGATTTTTCCAAAAAATTGAAACACCTCCGTAAAAATTGCCGAAAATTGCTCCGCCGTAGAAACCGCCGCTGGAAAGAAGGAGAAAAACAAGAAAAGGTTCTAGAGCAGATGAGAGCAAAAGCAAAGAATGAGGCAAAAAGCACTTATATAGACCGAAGAGGGTAAGCGAAACGTGATCATTATTATCCCTCAGAAGCGCAACAGACTCATTATTACTCCTCAAAGGCGAAGAGACGCAATTAGTGTGACCGGCGTAACTATCCCGCCACCCACTAGCAACCATGTGTCATCCAAGGCGGAGAACTAGGGCATGCCCCTCTAACATCGCGAAAATCCAGGCCCACTTATCCATAACTGACATGTTCGACCAAAGGATACGACGGTTCACGAACCTGCAGTAGAAGAAAGAAAAAGCAAAAGCTGCACGCACCTTGAGGTCGCAGAAATAATTAGGGAAGGGTACCTAGGCTATGAAGGAACGCCTTCTGAAAAGGAGCAACTTCTTAAGTAGAGCTGAAACCACGAGTTCAGTAAAGAAGCCTTCCCAAAAGCATAAAGCCAAAGTCTCTGCTTTGACTTCCCGGGAGGGGGCATGTGATAGCCACGGTGCCGATCACCCCCAAAGACACGGGTTCGGACAAAGTACCGACCTCGGAAGAAAAATCACCCACCACGGAAGGAAGGATGTTCGACCTCCCCGAAATCCAGCCTCGGCGTTTCTCCATTCCAGGAAACGACAATGCCAACCTCGGGGGGCCAAGTAAGTCATCCTCGGAAGTGGGGGTGTCGCCGACGAAGGTCACCTTCGGGAAATATACTCTTGCGATACCAAAAGCGACCTCGGAAGACAAGTTCTCGGAAGAGGTCTCCTCTACCAAAAAGGGGCTTCGGGAGTACGTCATAAGCATTTAAGGAGCCTCTGACATGTCCCCGATAATCCGCCCCTAGTCACGTCCTGACACACCGCATGCACGGATACTCTAGCATGCCACTCTCGGGTTTTCCAGAGCCCTAGCCTGGCAGCCCATGCTGACTAGGGGTCCTCTATTGCCCAAAAGACGTGGAACGCATCTCGCCGAACATGTGTCACGATTTGGGCCCGCCATCTGAGAAGGACTATTGCTATTCACCCCTTTACAAATACTTGGTAATTATTCCAGAAGAGGAGGGGGGACATTATATGAGATAAGATATTTCTTTACTTTTGATCATCTCATTACCTCCAAAAAAAATACTCACTTGGGCGTAGGAGGCTCCTCCCCGGAAAAATACTCTGGGGACCTTCTAACCCTTGCTTCCTGTGAGTTTCAGGTGATCTTCTCAGAGCACGTTCATCCCGGACCTTTCTCCATTTCCATAAGCCCCTGCCGCCTCCACCATGACACACGAAGGAGATGCCGAAGGGCATCACAAGATGGATGGACCAATAAACATCTGGCCTTGGGGCTAAATCTATCTTGTTGAGCCCGATCACCCATATATCTGTTCTTAACATTTCTGGATAGGAACTAGTGTCCGAAATCACTACTAAAAAAATGTTGATTTACAATAGGCTTTGCATTAGAAAATTTGGTTTTCCAACATGAGGCTGTTGGAAACTAGCGCGTTGGTAAATCACGTGTTGTGATAGCCGAACGCTATCGCATCTATCTGGCCGAACTCCCTGCCACAGTAATGGCCAGAAGAAGCTGGCGCTACCCGAGAAAAGGTGTGATCAGGCACCTCGGGAGATAGCCGAAGAGCTCCGAGCCCGGCACGCCAGGACACTACTCGCCCCCCCCAGGGTCGTGAACAGATCGCCTTCGGAAAAGTGGCACCAAACATAGCGAGCCGAACACGATATCCCCGAAGGCGGAGCTCCTTGAAGCTGGGAACCCCCGAACTCAGGGCTTGTTTCCCGAAGAGGCTCCGTCCGTACCAAAGGACGACCTCACCCAGGGACCTCGGGAGTACGGAAGGGGTGTTTATGGAAGCATTTAAGGAAGCCTCTGACACATCCATTCACAGACGCTACAAGCCGCCTCAAAAGGCGCTCTGCCACGCTGACGCCATCAAAATCACATCATGGCCCGTCTCAGCACATGGCTCAAGGTAACCTACTATCTGTCTCCTACGCCCAGAAAGTCAGGAACATCCGACCGAACACGTGTCGCGATCTGAACGGGCTAGGCACTCCTATAAATACCAGGAGTTAATACCAGACAGGAGGTTGGTTGGCTGGCAAAATACGGCTCCCATTACCAGGCAAAACTCCTCAGCCCTTTGTGCTATTTTCTCCGCCTTTCTCTCAGCCACCACTGACTTGGGCGTCGGAGGCTCCCCCCCGGAAAAACACTCCGGGGGCCTCCTAACCGTTTTGTTTCTGAGCTTTCAGGCACTCTCCTTTGGGCTGTCCAGTCCACCAGGCGTTCTTCCTCCTAGAAGTCCCTCCACCAGTCACTATGACTATTAACGATGAGGCCCCTGGCCATCATTTGGCGCCGTCTGTGGGAACCCGCTCTGAGATCGCCGTCGTTGAGACTCGGCGTTCTAAGGACAAGGGACTCCCGAGGTCCCCGTCCGCGCCTGAGATACAACCGGCTGCTGAGCAAACACTCCCAGGGACTTCTGCGCCCGAGGAAGACCGCCCTCTGGTAGTCACCATGAGTTTCTTGAGGGACTTTCAGCGTTCGGTCGTGTCTGAAATGACACAGCAGATCGGCCGAAGGTGGCCACAGCAAGCACAGGCCCAGAGACCCCCCTCAGTGACACGCCCTCGGGAGAGGAGCCCCAAGTCCACACATCGCAGTTCGGGGAATGGAGACCCTCGCGAAGAATCATCCACAGAAATTATGGCCTTCGGGAAACGTTCTGTGGGACAAACCAGGTCCAAGCAGCCGAGAGTCTCACAGCGAAGCAGTTCGTCACCTGAGGCGAGGTCCTTGTCCCCTCAGCGCCGAACTCGCCCCCCGAAGAGGCGCCGACGATCCCCATTCCCTGAAGAAGGCCCTAGCGCCACAGTGCTCATGGAGAAGATATTAGCACGGCTGGACAGAGTGGAAAAACAGGTGGCCAGAAAATCCGTTTGGCCCAGACCCTCGGGAACATCCTGCGAAGATGACTCCCCTTTCACTCAGGCCGTCGTTGAGGCAGCCATGCCAGGCGAGTTCAGAGTACCTCGGTTGGAAATTTATGATGGCCATACTGATCCGCAGGCCCACCTGACGAAGTACAGACGGAGAATGATAATACACGGTGCTGATGACGCTACCATGTGCAAGTGCTTCGAAGTCACCCTCACAGGGCCAGCCACGGCGTGGTACAATTCCTTGCCCCCAGGGACCATCACTGAGTTCCGGGAGTTGTCCACAGCCTTCACCCAGCAGTTCATTGGGAGCAGACCTACTGCGAAGATGCCTGTACAGATGTTCGACATAGAGCAGAGGAACGGAGAAACCATCCGAGACTATGTCGAAAGATTCAACAGAGAAGCTCTGAGCGTCCCAGACTTCCGGCCCGAAATCCGCATCCTTGCTATGACACGGGGCCTTCGGCGAGACTCACAGCTGTTCTATGAGTTCTCAAAGGACCCCCCGGAGACCCTCGGAGAATTTTACCGTAGGGCGGAGCAACACATGACAGTCGAGGAACTGAGGATGGCCGGGCCAAAGTCTGATCATCACCACGCCGAAGGGTCCACTCAACAAGCTCGGCGTCCTACCGAACAGGCAGGACGACCTCGGTGGATGCGGGGAAGGAAACCCCAAAGTTTCACACCATTGAGCACTACACGGACCAACATTCTCATGGCGCTGGAAAGGCAGGGGAAGCTAATTCGGCGGCCAAGGGCCATGGCCGCCGATAACAAAAAGAATGCCAAGAAGTTCTGCCAGTTTCACCGCGACCACGGCCATGACGCCGAAGATTGCTTCCAGCTGAAGAAGTACATAGAGTCGCTGATAAAACAGGGCCAACTTCGGAAATACCTGAGGATGCAACCCCCGAAGGGCAGCAAAATGGAGGAAGAAAGGGCTGAAGATGAGGACTATGACTCCGACAGTCGGAGAAACCGAAGTCCAAAAAGGCGCCCCTCACCTCCAGTAGGGGTGATCTCCATCATCACGGGGCTTCCTCGGAAAGAAAGCGGAAAGCCAGAGAAATTGCAGTCATGGAGTATCAAAAGTCCATCAAAGAAACTGGCTCGCAAAGATAGCTCCACCGTCGTCTTCGCCCACAACGATCCGCTGCTGATCACGGCAAGGATAGGGAACTGAGGCGTCAAAAGAGTGTTGCTTGATGATGGCTTAAAAGCTGACGTCCTATTCTCGCACCTGCTGCCGAGCTTGGGCATCTCCAGCAGCGAACTAAAGCCTGTCACCTCGCCCACTTTTGGGGTTCATTCATCCGAACTCCACGACCTCGGATAGATCGATCTCCCGTTGACGATGAAAGGGACTTCGGTAGGCATAGCAGATGAATTGTACGCATCCACAAGGGCGAGATTCATCGTCATGAACGTCCCATCCTCGTACAACGTCATCCTTGGAAGACAGACAATGGGGAACCTGCATATTCGCCCTGATGTGAAGTACTTGACTGTCACATTCGCGACCAAGGATGGAGACGCAGAGGTCTTCCTAGACCAAGCCGAGGTAAGAAAGGTGTTTGTAAAACCACGAAAAACTCCGGCGAGCAACCTCGCGCAAAGGATGGAGGCAAAGGTGCTAGAAAAAGGCAAAGAAGAAGATCTCGCCAAAGCAGAAACGGAAACAGTAGAGCTTGTCCCAGGTCAATCTACCCAAATAGGGAAGAGCTTGGCCGAAGGCGACAAGGAAAATCTTGTATCATTTTTGCTAGAAAATAAAGATCTGTTTGCCGGCTTGCCAAAAGATATGCCGGGGGTAAACCCTGGCATAATACAGCACAGCCTCAAAGTAAGCCCGGAAGCAAGGCCTGTCTGGCAAAAGAAACGAAGCATCTCATCCCACAAAAGCAACTTTGTCGAAACCGAAGTCCAGCGTCTCCTAGATGCTGAAGTTATCAGGGAGGTCAAGTACCCCGAATGGTTGAGCAACGTGGTCATTGCCCCAAAAGAAGGTAGCAGCAAACTCCGGATGCGCATCGACTTCAGAAACTTGAACGATGCTTGCCCAAAAGACTCATACCCTCTGCCGCCAATAGATCAACTGGTAGATTCAACTGCTGAGTATGGGCTCCTAAGTTTCCTAGACGCCCTCAGTGGCTACCATCAGATAAGGATGAACCCCGAAGATGAAGAGAAGACTGCCTTCATCACCGAGGGAGGAACATATTACTATATCAGGATGCCCTTCGGGCTCAAAAATGCAAGGAGCCACCTACCAGAGGTTGATGAACAAGGTCTTCAAAGACCAAATGGGGACAATCAAGAGCAAGCTGCCCGGCTACCACGTTGCAGACTTAGAGGAAACCTTCCAAAAGCTCAGAGCCTTCGGGATCCGCCTTAATCCTGAGAAGTGCATCTTCGGGGTGACCTCGGGAAAATTCCTTGGGTGCATGGTATCCGAAAGAGGCATCGATGCTAACCCCGAGAAGATTGAGGCTCTGCTTGAGATTCCGAACTCCTGCCACAGTCAAAGATGTGCAGAGACTCACCGGAAGAATAACCTCTCTGAGCAGGTTTATTTCCAGGTACGGAGATAGGTGTCGACCCTTCCTCAAAATCCTCACAAAGGCAGCAAAAATGGAAGGCGACCTCGGAAGGAATGATCATCCTTGGGATGAAGATTGCCAAAAGGCCTGGGAAGAACTCAAAGTCTACCTGGCCAGCCTGCCGACTCTGTGACAACCTCGGGAGGGAGAGCCCCTCGTACTCTACCTCGCCGTTACAGAAAAGGCTGTGAGCTCGGTCCTCGTGAAAGAAGAAGGGCCAAAGCAATGGCCGGTCTACTATGTCAGCAAGTCCCTGCATGGCGCCGAAGTCAGGTACCCTTTGCTTCAAAAAGCTACATATGCCTTGGTGCTTGCAGGGAGAAGGCTGCGACCATACTTTCAGGCTCACCCCATCACCGTCCGAAGTAGTCTGCCGCTACGGGATGTCATGAAGAGGGTTGATCATTCGGGAAGGCTCTCCAAGTGGTGCATAGAGCTGGGCGAATGCGAAATCGCGTATGAGCCTCGGAAGGCCGTAAAAGCTCAAGCACTGGCAGATTATATCGCCGAAATACCCATCACTGAGGAGAGCCATTCAGATCCAAAAGAGGGTGAGCCAGAATGGACCTTGCACGTAGATGAAGCCTCAGGATCCGAACACCAGGGAGCGGGAGCAATTATCAGAGGCCCCGAAGGCCTAGAAGTAATGAAGGTCATCAAGTTCAGTTTCAACGCCACCAACAACATGGCCGAGTATGAGGCCCTGATAGCAGGATTACGCCTGGCCAGAAAAATTGGCGTGAGAAACTTGGAAGCCCATAGTGATTCCCAGCTGGCGGTCCGGCAAGTGGCAGGGTACTATGGCGCGAAAGACCCGACCTTGGCAAAATACCACGAGCTGGTAGCAAAGCTCATCCAAGAGTTTGACGCCGTGCGGATCGAAAATGTACCCCGGCGGAATAACACTGAGGCAGATTGCTTGGCGAAGTCAAAAAAATATATACCGAGGTGCTAGACCATCCGAGCATCTCAGCGCTGAGCATAGCGACCTCGGGAACAGGGTGGAAGGACCCAATAAAAAGATACCTCGCAGAGAATTTGCTCCCCGAAGACCCCGGCGATGCTGCAGGACTGCGAAGACGCTCCGGAAGATTCTTCCTGATTGGCGAAGAGTTATACCGACAGGGATATGCGAATCCGCTGCAAAAATGTGTGGATGAAGAGGATACTGAAATGGTCCTTGAGGAAGTTCACGAAGGCATGTATGGTTCACACATTGGAACTGATGCCCTTGCAGCAGTGATACTCCGCCAAAGGCTACTCCTGGCCTACCCTGGGAAAGGACGTAAGGCAGTTCGACCGAAAGTGCGGTAGTTGCCAGAGACATGCAAAAATCCAGAGGGCACCCTCGGAAATAGTAACCTCGGCAGACTATCCTTGGCCCTTTGAAGTCTGGAGCATAGACCTTATTGGGCCACTCCCCACAGCACCCGGAGGCGTGAAATTCTGCGTGGTAGCAGTGGACTATTTCTCAAAATGGGTAGAGGCAGAACCACTAGCAACTATCTCGGCAAAAGAAGTGCAAAACTTCGTATGGAAGAACATCGTATGCAGGTTTACATACCGTACTAGTAGCTGATAATGGATCCCAGTTCATAGACAAAGGATTCCAAGAATTCACCAGCGACCTCGGAATGAAGATGCACTTCGCCCAGTAGCTCACCCCCAAAGCAACGGGCAGGTGGAAGTATCGAATAGGACCATAAAAGATGGCCTGAAATAGAGACTGGGGGAAGCCAAGGGGAATTGGCCAGGAGAACTCCAAAGTATATTATGGAGCTACCAAACGACGCCCCGAAGAGCCACAGGGGAAACTCCTTTCTCACTCATCTCCGAAACGGAGGCCATTATCCCAATAGAGATAGTTCGACCTTCGGTACGGGTGCAAGTATTTGATGAAGGTGGTAACGACCTCGGCCTAAGAACCAATCTCGATCTGGTGGCCGAACACAGAGAAATAGTCGAGCTGAGAAGAAAAGCTTACCAGCAAAGAGTGGCCGTGGCTATAAACTTACGGGCCAGGCCAAAAGAAATCAAGAAGGGAGACCTCGTTCTCCGAAAGGCCGACTTCGCACCCCGAAGGCCATCCCATGGCGTACTTGGCGCAAACTTGGAAGGACCCTATCTGGCCCTCGCCGAAACAACGAAAAGGCGTGTACAAGCTTGGCGACGTCGAAGGCATAGAATTGAAGAGCAATTGGCACTCGGGCGCCTTGAAAAAATTCTACGCTTAAGGTTGAGCGGAGGAGGTATGTTGAACAAAAAATGTTCTAAATATATAGTAGTATCTTGAGAAAATTTCTTAAGTGCAGAAATGAACAATATTCCGTGAAAGATGCTCGCCATGATAAAGCGTAGATATGGCTTTCCAAAGTCCCTTGAGCCGCCACGCTCGGGAAAGATGGAAAACAAAAATCTCGCAGAAGTACTCGCCGTAGCCAGCGCTGAGATAATTTCCCGAGCTCCCTTGAGCGAACGTGCTCGGGAAAATGGGAAGTGAAAAATCTCGCGGAAGGTTTTCCGAAGTCCCTTGAGCAAACATGCTCGGGACAACTGGAAAAACAAAAATTTTTGACTGAAGGTTTGCCGAAGTCCCTTGAGCAATCATGTTCGGGAAAAATCGGAAATGCAAAAGCCTGCAAAAAGACTTAGTCAAAATTTTCTCAGACTTTCCAGAATGTCTCTCGAGTAAAACGTACTCAGGACAAAGGAAGGTAAAAAAGTTTCTTTGATCGCAGGTTTTCCGAAGTCTCTTGAGCGAACGTGTTCGGGACAATGGAAATAAAGAAACTTGAAGAAACACTTAGCCAAAAAATCTCCGTTAAGAGCAAAGCTGCCTTACAATAAAGAAGTGCCCGAAGAAGGAGTACAAAAAAGAAGGGAAGGAAAAGGGGCCCTAAAGAAGCCTAAGGGTTCGCGGCGTCCTGAGAGCCACTCGTTTGTCCACCCTTTTCCGCCACCTTCCGCGCTGGAATTGGAGGAAGCTTCAGATGTTCGATCTTGGACCATTTCCACCGAGGTCCCCCAGGAATGTTTAGACCCTCTAGAAAAGAGAGGTCCAGACCTGGGAACCTCTGGAGAACCTGGTGCCGAGCGAGGCAGAAGCCGTCCTGAAACGCGACCTTGTTCATTTGATCAGACTTGTTCTTCTTAAGCTCAAGGTCGTCAAGCTCGTCCTTCAGATCCCCGACCTCCTCTTCCAGCACCTTTATCCGCTCCTCCCCCTTCGGCTCCTTCTTCAAAGACTGGACCTCGGCTTGAAGGGTTTTCTTCTCAGACAAGAGTGTGACTATGATATTCTCTCTTTTTTTGCCTTGTCTTGGAGAAGGTCTTGGTTTGCAGCGCGCAGCCCCGCCACATGATTGCGGAGGTCGGCAATCTTCAGGGAGGAGTCCGCCATCAAAACTTCCTTCTCCTTTCGGAACTCCTCCCGAAGGGTGGCAGCTTCCTCCTTCGCAGCATCTGCCAGCTGCTGGTTCTTGGCGGTCAATTCCGAGCACGTCGCTTTCGCCTTTTCTAGGGCCTCTGAGGCCGAAGCTCGGAATGCCGTCTGCCTGGCTACCCGAACTCGGAGAAAGCCGGCGTACCCCAGCAGCTGCAAAGGAGATAAAACGCAAGGTCAGTAAGAGCCAAACACTTAGGAAAAAATTGAAAGGGAAGAGTTGTGAAGGATATACCTGAGCAGCATGCTCGGTGATCTTTGCGGCAAGAGTGTTATCCCCCGGGTGGGCCGCCGCTATAGCCTTGAAGGAGGCCTCGGTGAGCACCCCCTTCGAAATCTGCTTCGCCATTTCAGGACAGTCCTCGGAGTACAAGTTCATGTCCTCCGTGAATGTCCAGAAAGGCTCCTTTGGTATCTTCCCTTGCGGGACTTTGGCGTCGCGACGGGCCCTCGCCTCCGCGTGTTCGGCCGCCCAGTTCGGGGTAAGTAACTCCCCTGCAGGGCGAAAAAGAGAAACAGGTCAGAGACAAAGGCAAATTCCAGAAAAAACAAAGGAAGTACACTTTGTCTGGAAACAAACCTGGCGGGACCTCGGCAACATCGTCCTCGGAGTCCTCGGCCTCCTCGGCCGAAATGCCCTTACCCTTCTGCTTGCGCCGCTCCTCGGCAGAAGGTACTTCTACCACTACATCAAGGAGGGCCTGCGACGCAGTAGGACTTTGAGGAGGGACGTCGGTTGGAGGGACCTCGGAAGCAGCAGCCTCAGACGCCGGAACCTCGGCTGTCCCAGGCTCCTCGGCAGTCTCCTCGGGAATTTCTTCTAGAGGAACCTGAGCAGCTCTCTTTGCCCGTTTCCTCGAAGGACCCGCGCCAGTAGACTTCCGCCTTCGGGAAGCCGCCTTCTTCGTTTGATCGTCCTTCTCCACTTGGCCGGAGAAGAGGGACTTGTAATAGGCGGCAGTGTCGTCGCCCATCTCTGAAAAAGGAGAGAAACATCAGCGTAAGTCCGAGGAAAAAACAGCAAAGGAGTAGAAGATAACTCACTTTCGGCAAGCGTTTCGAAAGAAATCTCCTCCTTAAGAAGCTTGACCAACCAGGAATCTTTCCCGGCAATGGCAGGAGCTGGCATCCCGAGGTCAGTCTTGTGCTCCTTTACCACCTTTAGTTCCCGAAGGACCTCTTCGGTCATCAACTTCCAGTTGATTGGAAAAGGGTAAAGGGCGCGCGGAGAGACCTCGGGATCCCAGTCAGAAACAGCCCGAATGCGGGCGTCGAAATCCGCGAACACGGGAGCCAACTCTGGGGTCAGCAGCATCCTCGGATCACCAACGTCCGCATCCAGTGTTCCCTGAGCCCATTTGATCGGAACGTCCGACCAGGCTTCAGCCATCTTCATGAAGAAGAACTTCTGTTGCCACCCCCGCCAGCTATCCTTAGTGGCGAAGGTGAACATGAATTTCTTGCTCCCGGATCCCCGAGGCAGCATGAAATAGAAGCCACCCTTTGGGACCATAGAGAGCTTGTAGTACTGCATAAAAATCCTGAAATGGGGTTCTATCCCGAAGACGCCACACATACAGAGGTAGGCGTTGAAATAGCAGAACGAGTTCGGGGGAAGCTGGTTCACCGCAATGCCATGAAATTGGCAGAACTCGCACACCATCTTCGGGGGAGGATACCGAAGACCAGCCTTCAGCTGTGCTCGGAAAACGGTAACCTCCTTACTATGGTTCGAAAATGCGTAGTGGCTAGAACGAGGCAGCCTGGTAACGGCGTAAGAAGGAAGAAAGAATATTTTCTTCCACCTCTCTAACTTCTCAAGGGTGGTGCAACAAGGATGGGCTAAAAGAGGCTGCCAGCTCTCAGGAATGGGCATTTTTGACATAAAAATGAGTTTGAAAACGGAGGAAAACAGTTTCCAGAGAAAAACTCAGAAGAACACAGGGATCAAAACGCGCTAAAAAACAAAAACCCATCGAAAGATTTGCCAAAATCTGAGGACGCCGTCGTGAAAGTTGGCTGGAAAAAAGGCTCTGATTAAGGAAGCTCCGCCACAGAAAGCAAGAAAAATGCAAGAACAGAGGCAAAGCAGAGAAAAGAGCAAAAAACAGAGGCAAAGCAGAGAAAAGAGCAAAAACGTAAGGAACTTATGATGAAATGGGCTATTTATAAGCCAGAGGTGGGTAACCGAAACGCCGTCATAAGTACCCTTTAGAGGCGAACCGACGCCGTAATTACTCTCTGCACTTGAAAAGGCGCGCCCTCTGTAACCAACGCGACTCTCCTCCAATGGCAAAGCGCCACGTGTCAACTGCCGCGAAAAAATAGGGGACAGGTCCTCCAAACGTCCCTTGAAAGCTGGGACACGTCTTCTGACATCCCTGGAAAACTGGGACGCGCTGCTCAGACTGACACATTTGACCGAACAGACCTGCAGAAACAAAACGTAGACTCCGCCTCGAGGACGCCAAAAAGGCCAAGACCGTAGAGCCCGTGATCTTCGGGCAAAAGGCACGTCCTCGGAACAGGTTATGCTTCCAAAAAGACTCCCACAGATGACCTCGGAAAGAGATGCAAAACCAAAGTCTTCCTTCGGCTTTCCAAAGGGGGGCATGTGATACCCAAAGGCTATCGCCTCTATCTGGCCGAACTCCCTGCCACAGTCATGGCCAGAAGAAGCTGGCGCTACCCGAGAAAAGGTGTGATCAGGCACCTCGGGAGATAGCCGAAGAGCTCCGAGCCCGGCACGCCAGGACACTACTCGCCCCCCCCCAGGGTCGTGAACTGATCGCCTTCGGAAAATTGTCACCTGACATAGCAAGCCGAACACGATATCCCCGAAGGCGGAACTACCTGAAGCTGGGAAACCCCGAACTCAGGGCTTGTTTCCCGAAAAGGCTCTGTCCGTACCAAAGGACGACCTCACCCAGGGACCTCTGGAGTACGGCAGGGGTATTTATAGAAGCATTTAAGGAAGCCTCTGACACATCCATTCACAGACACCACAAGCCGCCTCAAAAGGCGCTCTACCACGCTGACGCCATCAAAATCACATCATGGCCCGTCTCAGCACATGGCTCAAGGCAACCTGCTACCAACTATCTGTCCCCTACGCCTAGAAATTCAGGAACATCCGACCGAACGCGTGTCGCGATCTGAACGGGCTAGGCACTCCTATAAATACCAGGACTTAATACCAGACAGGAAGTTGGTTGGCTGGCAAAATACGGCTCCCATTACCAGGCAAAACTCCTCAGCCCTTTGTGCTATTTTCTCTGCCTTTCTCTCAGCCACTACTGACTTGGGCGTCGGAGGCTCCCCCCCCGGAAAAACACTCCGGGGGCCTCCTAACCGTTTTGTGTCTGAGCTTTCAGGCACTCTCCTTTGGGCTGTCCAGTCCACCAGGCGTTCTTCCTCCCAAACGTCCCTCCGCCAGTCACTATGACTACAAACGATGAGGCCCCTGGCCATCACTGTACAAGGCAAATAAGTTCGGAGTTAGACTTTGACCATAAAGTGCATGCAACATATGAAAAATGAACATGTAGTGTATGCAAAATGTACCTATGAGAAACTAACAAACAAGTATCAAATAATCATTGTGGATTATTTGGCTCCTACACAATCTTATCTGTACATTAACAATAAGGGTAAGTATATAAAATACTTAGTAAGGCATTCTAAAACAAACAATACAAAACAAAATCACACAAAATGGACCATATGCACACATTGCCATGCATGCATGACCCTTGCCCATAAACTATATGAGCATGCCATGAGTTCTTATGGCATGGAGTATTGTATAATGATCATCATATCTTGCCCTTTTCGGTACATGACTCCCTATACTTCACACATAAGCAAACAAGAAAACAAACAAACAAACAAAACAAAACACCAATTGGTCCATTTTTTCCCCTAAGTATGCATCCTTGCATTTGCCCTTGAGCTTGCCAGCTTTTGCTAAATCAAATACTCCCTTATTGTATGCAGCAAGGTTTGACCATATTTTGTGTGGTTCATGGTGCCCATGGATGTGTCTTGCCTTTTTTAGGGGCCTTCGGCCTAATAGGCCCATGTATATGCCTACTATGGCCCAAGTCACTTATTGGGCCTAAGTGTCATTTGGGCCTTAGGGCTTTGCCTTGGGCTCCCCCTCGTGGGTCATGCCCAAAGCGTAACCCAAGACCTAAAAGAAACCAAGGCCCTTACGATGTGCCCATGCTGCCCCCTAAGTGAGCATGGCCACGAGCTCGCGAGCACATGCACATGCACACCCTTGGGTGCACCCTCGGATGCTCTTTGGGCATAAACGGTTGTGGGCACACCTATATGTACCTCAACACACCGAACTCACCATACTCCTAGGCACCCTAAAATATTCATGCATGTAAGAGCCCATGACGTACACACACACACACACACACATATAGAACCCTTGAGCTCAGTCACAATACATACACACCTAAACTGAGGCACACCTTTCTTGTGCTTGCCAAATCTTTAAAGCTTGGCCACACTTACCTACCAAGCATCCGAGGCTTGGTCCACACTCCATTATACAGCCCATGCACCAAGGACATCACCTATTGCCCAAACTAAGAGCTAGGTCCGGCCTTAGTGCAACTTGAGCCCTCTTTGGCTCCATTGGTCACCCTATGCCCTTTTTGTTAGTGTTGTGCCCAAAAGCCAATCATGAGATGATTGTATTTTTGCACAATTGAGTCATGATATTTTATTAAGGCATTAATCCAGCAATTATGTTTGTTGTTTTGTTCCTGCGTAACTTAACAAACATAATTGTAACCCTAGAATAATGATATTCTTAAAAGTCCCTGGTCTAGTATTATTGTGGAGCGGGTTGCAATAATACATAACGACTAGCATATGTGGAGACTAATATGAGATATGTAGTCTACATATGGGTACAAGTTGGAGAACTTGTGTACTGGACCGACCCACCATGAGAATACTACATGGATCGTTATATGAGTGTCATAAGTGATTCCTATAGTGATCAGGGTATATGTAGTCCTTCGACCTAAGATCATCAAGGTTCCCTACATGTGAGTCACATACTTTGATACTTTCCTTTGTTGCTCGTAACTGAGTGAACTTGAAGGAGGTCATTGGGTATGTCACATATCATGCGGAGGGATTTGTATGATCAAGATGGGATTTGTCCCTCCTATGTAACGGGAGCGATATCTTCGGGCCCCTTGATAGAGTGAGACTTAGAAAATGCATGGCCATGCTCGGATGAGTTGATATGCGATATCAATGTCATCAGTTTAAGTTAGTCTACTCGGTAATCAAGAAACCAAAGATTGGGCTATACGAGAGTGACACATTCCATGTCTCGTGCTTAGTCTTGATATCTTGGACAAAGGGACAATGGCATATATCGGTGATGATCATAAAGGTATAGTCGAATCATCGACAATCTTGTCACTTGGGTAGCAATGATGTGTTGCTAGACACCGCTCATTGCTTATGATCATAAATGTGATTTATGATCATTGCCAACGTGATAAGAGCCTATTGGGTCGCACACATAGAGCATTTTTGGATCATTAGAGTGCATGGGCTAATTATTTGGGTTATGGTTTCACTTTAATTTCGTATTAATAATGGGCCCAAAAGTTGAGCCATTATTAAGCCCGAAATTAAATCCTAATTGGATTAGGGCTTTGAAACCTATTAGGCCTGGAAGTTGAGTCTCACTATAAATACAACTTTTAAGTGAGAAATTCGCAGGTCTCCTTGCCCTAGCCTCCAAAAGGACAGCCGCACTCTTCTCTTGCAATTCCTTGGAGGACACAAGCTAGCACTGCGAGCGCAAGAGAAACGCATCTACCGGGACGTGGTGGAAGCATGGTGATCCCGAGAGGCTCGTGTGGATACCATAGAGAGCTTGAACACGTCAACTGTTCAGGTTTTGTGATTCGACTCTACAGTTGAGTGAGAGATCTCAACCGAAAATTAGGTATGAAAATTTTCGAACACCCAGTTTACCCCGTTTCACTTGGATCCTGGAGGGTTTCGGTTAAATTCCGCTGCGTTGTTTGGCTCCCGAAACCCAACACTTTTTTCCCTACCATTTGTCCTATATTTTACCAATCTAAAACATGGAAAAAGCTTCTTAAAGAAAGAAGGGCTAGAACACCTTACCCTTGTATAGATCACCACCTTGCAAGCTCAAGTTTTAAGCACTACGAGTCCTTTCCTAATCTCCTTGGAGTCCCTTAACTATATAGTAAAATAACCACTTGAACAATTAACATTTTTTAGCCTAGGGGAAACGTTTTTTACTGTATATAAACAAACCAAAATAACCTCCTCACCTCGGTAGAAAATCTTAAATTGAAACCCCTTTTTGAAGCTCCCCAGTTCTTCTTCATTTTACCAAGCTTAACCTCAACAAAATCATGGGTTTTTTTATGAGCACAAAGGGCAATCTAAACAATAATGAAATAAGATGAAACCAAAACACATTCTCATCTAAAAAACATACCCAAACTGTAGCCACCTCTTGGAGAAAATTGAACTCTTAAGCTTTCCCTTGCAACAAACACACTTTCTCTTTGATTTCTCACTTACAAGCTCTTTTTCTCTTATTTTTCTTTTATTTCTTTGGTGATTTTCTGTTTGTTAGAGGGTTTGGGATGTGGTGAATGAGAATAGGAAGAAAAGAAAGTGAGTTTGTGGGTTTGGGAATGAATAAGGATGGAAAATCAGTGAAGGGGTTAAAGTGGTAAAGGGTTAAGGCTTTTGCATGGTTAGTAAAGGTTTAGGCTACTTAACCAAGAGAAATGGAGCTCACCCACATTTTTTCAGCTGATTTTATGCCCCAATAATAGGTTGTTTCCCTCCCACAAGTGTATAAAGATTGGATGGGTGAAAGGAAGCTTAAACCGTTCGACAAAAGGATGCCACCTCCTTAAATCTCTCAACTATGTCTCCAAATGAACTTTACATCTTAGATTTTCTTTCCTCCACTTCCAACCATGTATTTTCCTACCTTTGACCAGGTTTGGATTTGGTTTACCAGGTTTGATCAATTTTGACCAAGTTTGACCAACCAAAAATACCAAAATGCCTTTCTTAGCTTCTATTGCAAGAAAAGTCTCAAACTTGGTTAATTTAACTTTGAACTTCACCAAATTTCACCAAATGGTTTCAAATATCATTTCTCACCTTCCCAAACCCATTTTGACCATATTTGACCTGAAAATGACCATTTTTCCCTTCCTTGCTTATTTAGCAAGAAAAAGTTCACTGTGATGTTCATTTCACCTTTATAATCTCAAATTTATCTCTCTTGGTAAAATTTTGGCCTTTGACTTGCCAACTTACCAATTTTCCCCTAGTTGCCCTTATGGTCAATTTCCCGTAGATTTTTAATCCTATGAACTCCAAGGACTATTTGACTCATTGACTTGACTTAAACCTAACTTCCAAGTGTAATGTTATAAAGGATTATGTAAACAAAATAAATTAATTACCTAATAAAGTGAGGGTTTTCACACATACACTAGAAGCACCATCTTTAGACTTGCTAGGTTGTTCTGAACCACTAACATTTTCCTCCTCTCTAGGTTTCCCTTGCATTCCACTAATCCCTTTATCAACTATAACATTAACATTCAGACACTCATCCTGTTGCAATATTTCATTGTTTAACTCCTCAAATTTAGTCTTGCAGCTTCCAGAATCAGACTCATCCCCATCTTCATAATCCTCATCTTTATTACTCTAACTATCTTCACCCTCATTCACAGCATCAAGAATCTCTGCCTCTGTCTCTTCAATATCCTCTACCCCATACTCAACCTACTTTACAGCTTTAATAAAATATGTTCTGACATCACAATCTCCCTCTTTGATTCCCCTAAACTATTTTTCTTGAGAATTATGAACCACACCACTCCCATAACTGCCAACATCCTCAACTACTGGACAAGGCAGACACAATCTATTCACCCCACTAAACAATTTTCCTCTTTTTTCCTTTTTACATCCACAAACTTTGCCTCTTTTTTTATCTTTCTCCTTTGCTTTATCTCCATTCTCTACCTCTATGATCTTCAACTTGGGGTTTGGAGGAGACAAAGATGCTTTAATTTGGTCAACCCATGCTTTCTCCTGTGTAACTACTTCTTTAATGCTTAAATTTACCACAGACACACTAACCTTGTGCTCATGTGGTAAATTGGTGTGCACTATATCCAAGACATCCTTGTCTGTCTTTAATGCTCTCAGCTTGTCATCAAGAGGCACCGTATCCCTTATATCAACAAACAGTGGCATGGTCCAATGGTAGTTCATAAAACCTTCATAACCTAACTCTTCCACCATTTCATCAATATCTACCATGCACATTTTATCTATGTGACATAGGTCGAAATGATCCACTGCACCACTGATGTAAGCTTTCCATGGTAAGTTGGCGAATTAACCCCTATGATGCATTTTTACAGTGAACCAAAGATCATTTTATTCTGTAAATATAAAAGCATCCAAATTCGAAAGCTTAGATCATGAAGCCTACCACCAGAACCCCATTTGCCAAATTAGACACTGGTTCCCCCCATCCTCGATTACACACCCTACATCTAAACAACACTATGAAGTCAACAAAATAGCTAAAAAATTCAAATAATTCAACCACTCACCATAATACTAGTCGCCTTCATTGTCATTCTTTTGTCTCCATTCTTTAACCCTAAACTCATTTGTTGTCACCTTATCTTTTCCCTTTCCCTTCATCCTAAACCTACTTCACCCTACTCAACTCTTACCCCCCAAACAAGAACAAAAAATGTGTGAATTTTGACTAAATTTTTGCGTGCTTAGGGTTTGAATCATATATGTTATAGCCCTTCAAGTGGGAAGCGCAATTGAGGAAAGTTAAAGAGTTTTAAATTAAGTTTAGAACCTTAATTCAAGTTTACATAGCAAGAATATAGAAGTTTAGCAAAGTTCACTAAGTTCCGAGAAGAATAAAGCACCGAATGAAGTTCAAGGGCAAAATGGTAATTTTGCATCCTAAATAGCCAGGATGAGTCCCGAGTGTTTTAAAATGAATTTCTAGAGCTTAACTTTCAACCTTAACTCAAACTTGAAAAATAGACAAGAATTTAATCAAGAATTACTAAGTTACAAAGATGGGGGACTTAATTGTATTAAGCTTAATACTTTGATGGCTTGTGTGTTAAGGGAGGGTTTAAGAAGGGGAAAGTGAGAGTGGCTACCATATTTTCGTGTTCATCCCTTCCACTCTCATTTCTCCATCCAATTCTCCTTGGAATCAAGAAATTCTTGGTGGAATAAGAGGTTATCAAAGTATATAAGCTAGGAGAAGGCAATTTTAAGCTTAAAAACATGATTTTGAAGCTTGGAGGGGCGTTTTTCTACTTCCCTTGTTCTTGAACGAGGTAAGGAATATGTTCTTGATTGAATTCATGTTTGTTAGTTAGTTTGAAGCTTGGGTTTTGGTTAGAGAGTGAAGTTTTGATGTTTGGTGCCATTGTTTTTTATTGGAACTTGTGTAGAACTTTGGTGAGCTTGGTTGAACGAAAAAGGGATTGATTCATGCTTGTTACTTCGAGTTGAGGTAAGGGAGATATGTTTTTAATTTCATTGAACGCCATTAGCTTGAGTTTGCTTGAAGAATTCGAGTGGTTTTAGCTATGGCATTAGTTAAAGGTTTTGGTTGAATTATGGTGGACTAGAGGAATTGGGAGGATTGGATTGATGTTACAAGACATCATAGATTGGCTTGTGATAGTTGGTTGTGATCTATGCAACATGTTCTATGTGTATATGAAATTTGGAGGCATTCCAAGCATGTTTGATATGTGTAGTAAGTGTCTAAAATTCATAGCAGCAAAACCGAAGTTTTTCTGGGCATTTTACAGGTTTGGCGATGCGTCGCCAATCCCCACAAGTTCCCACGACGCATCGCCAAGACCTCAGAAAATTGGCAGAACGTCGACAACTGTGGTGACACGTCGCCAAGACAGCATTTGACACCCGATTTTTTTTCCAGCATAACTTTTCACTTGGGTGTCCGATTGAAGTGATTCAAGATTCCACGTGAAGCTAAGAGGGAGTACTATCACCTCCATGTTTTAAAAAAACTTTAAATACCCCATTTTTAGATATATATTAACTCAAAGTGAAGGCAAGTTTTAAGGGAAACTATGTTGCAATGATCACAACAAGGTATTACTAGCCTAGGTGAGAGGTTTAGAACCCTTGGCAACCTAGTCGTGCCGTAGCCACAAGGTTGTAAGGTGAATCCTTGTGCATCTAGTCTACATCAAAGAGGCCCTGCGGCCTAGTCTACAAAGTTCCACCATAATTCCCCTATATAACGACTATGGGAAGGCTACATGATTACATCTAGTAAGCTTCGGCTTGCTAGGAGTGGGTTAGTGATCAGAACTCACTAGGCACGGAGTGATGCACCGTGAGGAGGACTACTTGAGGAGAGGTCTTATGGCCTAGTTATATGTGCATATAATAGACCTTCACGCTATGTGAGCTTGCAGCAAGAGTCCTAGTAATTTTCTTGCAGGTACACTGAAGATCCCTTACTGAGAATTGTCGAATTCTTACTCCCTGGTTTTGTTATGCAGAGACTGAAGTTGCTGGACCGGGTAATCGTTGAGGATTATCGCGGTAGTACTATGTTTTGTGTGTACATGTATGGCAGTCGAGAATCCTTGTGATTCTAGTCTACATGAGCACTTAGTTGGCTTGTTGGTCAAGTAACAGTACTAACTAGTATCTTCCTTTGGCTGCAGAGCCTAGTAGCACTTGGCAAAGGACTTTTGAGACTCGCCACTGGGACGTGTATCCAAGGTGGGAGTTAGGTTAAAGAGATCTCAGTAGAGTCTTGTATATTTATACAGTATTTTAGTTGCCTCCATAGTCTATGTTATGAGGAGTCCTCGACTCTAGGATTGCTCTTGGGTGAGGGCATTAGTCTACTTTATGTATGAATGTTCTCACGAGTTGTTATGTGTAGTAAACTCACACAAATGTTGATTTTTGTATGCTTTGGCTATTTGTACTTATTTTTGTGTAGAAATTACTTGGCCAAGTTAATGTTTTAATGTTTTATGGTTTTAATAAACCAAGTCAAAGCATAAGAGCATGCATATTGCATATTCTAGGTTAATCAACTAGTATCATGGGATTTAATCCGCACACATACACAACTAGCCAATTGCAATCCACCGTGAGACCAACTCTCACAGGGCTTCCTAGGCAGGGGCACGGGCGATCGTGTCAATATAGGATATGCATAAGAAATTACACAGACTATCACTTTGATTGAAGGAAGATCATTAAATGCGCCCCCTATTCGTTCTTGCCCATAATGCTCCATGATGGCATAGTGGGTTCAAACACTATGGTTTTGTTTGTGGGAAAATAGCGATTGGTTGGTAAATCAAGGCTTGACGTTTGTTTTCTTTGGGAGCAAAAACACATGACTGATTCGGAATTTTGTGAGTTTGATTTCATAATTTAATTTAAGATTCTTTAAGCTATGTGTTGTTCTTATTTCTTGGGATTATTGATGATTTTTGAATCTAGTATGAGAAGCTAAATTTTTATGGTAAGGTTAGAGATGTAGTCGAGTTGAATTATTTTAATTAATTTATTTAGGTTGCATTTTAGTCTATTTCTTTTGCAATAATTAATGAGCATTGTCTATACTTGATTATCATAGATAATTTATTTTAGAGATTTAAATGAAAGACTGAGAGGTGAAATTTGATCTATGTACTAGAGAAAGAGAGTTACAATAATTATGATAGAAATATATCTATTTCTTGTGATTTGTTGATTTGACAAACTGAACTTAATGGGTTGATTAACTATGCGAGAGATCAAGAGATAATTGTAGGTTAATTGAATACATTATAATTGCTCGAGAGAGAGTTGTAATACTAGGAGTGATTGTTGAAAACTGAAAACCTACTCAAATAATTAATTGAAAGACCCTCAACTAGGTGAAACCGAAGCCTTAGCTACCCCATAATTGTTTTCTTCCCCGTTCATTAATTTTTTCATTGGTTTAATTTAATCTTAGTTTAATTTTAGTTAATTTTAATCCCTTAAAATCTGAACTACTTTCTTTTATTTTTCGCAAATGATTAAATATTTATTCCTCGTGGGATCGATACCTTGGTTTGTCCTAAGGATTAAAATTTGCTACAATTGAACCTATGCACTTGCAGAATTAGCCATAACAAGTTTCTGGTGTCGTTGCTGGGGAACGACTATATTTGACTGTTTGTTATTATTTTCATTTTTAGTTTATTTTATTTCATTTCCAATCTATTTTATTTTTATTACATTTACTTTTTTTTTATCTCAATTTACCTTGGTAGTTCTTTTTCTTGAGTGTGTAGATAGTTTATGAACCTTCGTAGGTCAAAGAGTTATACGAATGCTGAACTGAATCCTTTTGACCCTGAAATTGAAAGAACTTGTTGGGCAAACAGAGTATAGAAAAGAGAAGAGATGGCACAGGAAGAGGACAATGGCCGTAAATTCAATCGGCTTAAGGGAGCTCACCCACCACCTAGAATAAATCTCAAGTCGATTCAGGGGCTAATTATTGGATCTTTTCCATCCTGCTACTTTCATTTTACGAGATAAGCTCAGAAGACCCGTTGTCTTTTATTTAAGAGTTTTACAATTGTGTTTAGACCTTCCTACTACAAGGCCTAGAAGAGCATGACTTGAGAGTGAGGTGTTTTCCCTATTGTTTAAAGGATAGAGCCAAGAGCTGGTTGATCAATTTGCCGAAAGGATTGCTACACACATGGGAGGAGGTGTACACCAAATTCATGACCAAGTATTACTCCCCACAGAAGACAATTGATCTTCGAAGCAAAATTTATAGCTTTGCACAGATGGAGGGAGAACCATTCCATGAGGCATGGGATAGGTTCAACATGCTTTTGAACCAATGTCCACATCATCAGTTCTCTTTGCTGCTTCAGGTTCAATTCTTCTATGATGGACTAAATGCTATTTTTCGGACACTTGTTGATACTACTGCATGTGGCTATATAGGAGATAAAATTGTTGAAGAAATTTGGGATATTTTTGATATGCTAGCTACCAACTCTCAACAAAAAGTTGTAAGAGGAAGAAGAGTTGCAGTTCATGGAGTATTTTCTCCTCATGACTTGGCAATGCAAGTAGCTAAGTTAACCAAGCAAATGAAGTTGATGATGAATAATGGGGGAGCTCATGAAAATTCTAGTTATTATACAAATGAGACACAGATACTTGATCAAATGAATTATGTTAGAGGAGGTTTTTCAAACAGGCAGGCCTGAAATGACCTATTTTCAAATACTTACAACTCTGGTTGGAGAAATCATCATAATTTCTCTTGGAATGATCAAAGTGCCCCAAATCCAAGTGGACCACCTGGTTTTGAACAGTAGCAAAGGTCACAATTTCAACGTCAATAGCCGGTTGTAGAAGAGAAAAATTCATCTATGGAAGAATTAATGTTGTAATATCTTGCCAATCAAAAGGCCACCATGAAAAAGATAGATGCAAAGATTGATCAGGTTATGCTATCCAACCAAGCTTCAATTCATAATTTGGAGATATAGTTAGGTCAATTAGCCAAGGCAGTAACTGAGAAAGCTCCATGTTCACTTCTAAGTTACACCAAGAAGAATCTCAAAGAGCGAGTTCTAGCAATTACTTTGAGGAGTGGGAAAGTTCTTCAAGAAAAGACTAAACAAATTGATGGTCAGCATTTGAATATGAAAGAAGAGGAAGGAAATCAGTAGTAAGAAGAATTAAAAGCAGAGCCAAAATAGGCAGCTTCTAACTCTAGTCTTTCTTATATTAAGCCTTATGTTCCTCCCATTCATTTTTCACCATAGATTGAAAAAGAAAGATTTAGATGAGCAATTCTCTAATTTCTTGAAGTCTTTAAGAAGTTGCACATTAACATTCCTTTTGCATATGCTTTGACGGAGATGCCTACTTATGCCAAGTTCATAAAGACATTCTCCAACAAAAAGAAGCTTGAGGAATATGAGATTGTGAAGCTTATTGAGGAGTGCATAGCTATCATTCAATAGAAGTTGTTACAAAAATTGAAAGACCCAAGGTGTTTTACTATTTCTTGCATTATTGGTGCTTTGAAATTTGATAAAGTATTATGTGATTTAGGAGTTAGCATCAATTTAATGCCTTTATCAATTTTCAAGAAATTGGGTCTTGGTGAAGTTAAAGCTATAGCAATTTCATTGCAATTAGCTAACAGGTCAATAATTTATCCAAAAGGAATCATTGAGGACATTTTAGTTAACGTGGATAAATTTCTTTTTCTTGTTAATTTTGTTTTGTTGGACATGGAAGTGGACAAGAAAATTCCTCTTCTTTTGGGTTGGCCATTTTTAGCTATAGCTAGAACTTTAATTGATGTTCAACAAGGTCAAGTGATAATCAGGATGCAAGATGCACAAGTCACTTTTGATGTGTTTAAATCCATGAAATATCTAGCTGAAAGTGATTCTTGTTTTCAGATTGATGTTGTTGACCAACTAGTGGATGAGAATTTTGAGATTAACCCTTCTGATGATTTTTTAGAGCTATGTCTTCTCAATGCACTATCCAAGGAATCAACTGCTCAAGAAGTGAGCCTTTTGTTGCCTATTTGGATGCTAATCCATATTACCCTTTGTTCACAAGGCAAAGTGTAGAGGAACTTGGGAAAAACCATCTCAGCTGATACCTTCTATTGAGAAACCCTTTACTTTTGATTTGAATTACTTTCTCATTTGAAGTATGCATTTTTAGATGGTATAGAGAACTTACCTATAACAATTTCTTCATTTTTGACAGATTTGTAAGAAGAAAAGCTTCTAAGAGTGCTAATGGAACATAAGATGGCTTTAGGGTGGACCATTGCAGATATAAAGGGCATAAGTCCCTCTATTTGCATGCATAGGATTTTGATGAAGGAGACTTATAAGCCCACAGTACAACCACAAAAGGCATCTAAATCCCAAAATGAAAGAAGTGGTAAGAGCTGAGGTGTTAAAATTCTTGGATGCAGGTATTATTTATCCTATATCTGACAGCTCATGGGTTAGTCTAGTATAAGTGGTACCTCAAAAGTAAGGTATAACTATTGTAAAAAAAGAGAATAATGAACTTATCCCTACTAGGACTATTTCAGGATGAAGGGTTTGTATGGATTATAGAAAATTGAATACAACTACCAGAAAAGATCATTTTCCATTCCCATTTATTAATCAGATGTTAGAAAAACTAGTAGGCCATACATTTTATTGCTTTTTGGATGGATATTCTAGGTATAAATTTTTTTTTTGTCCAAAAGACCAAGAAAAGACCACTTTTACATGTCTATATGGTACTTTTGCATTAGAAGAATACCTTTTGGTTTATGTAATGCATCTGCTACTTTTCAAAGATGCATGATGACAATATTTTCTAATATAGTGGATAGATGCATTGAAATTTTCATGGATGATTTTTCTATATTTGGATGTAGTTTTGATGCTTGCTTGCAAAATTTGTCCTTGGCTTTGAAAAGATGTGAAGAGACTAAACTAGTTCTTAATTGGGAAAAGTGTCACTTTATGGTACAGGAAAGTATGGCCCTTAGTCACAAGATTTCACTTTATGGTACAGGAAAGTATGGCCCTTAGTCACAAGATTTCTGCCCAAGGAATTGAGTTCGACAAGGCCAAGGTGGAGGTGAATGAAAAATTACCACCACCTACCAATGTTAGGGAAGTGAAGTTTTTTGGGACACACTAGATTTTATAGAATATTCATGAAATATTTTTTTCTGATGACCAAACCCCTTTGTGATTTTCTTGTTAAAAATGCACCTTTTAACTTCTCTAATGAATGTTTGCAGGCTTTCAACATGCGAAAGGAGAAGTTGACTTCAGCTGCTATTGTTGTTCAACCAGATTAGGAGCTACCTTTTGGGGTAATGTGTGATGCGAGTGATGTAGCTATTGGTGTTGTTTTAGGCCAAAGAACAGATAAAATTGTTCAAGTAATATACTATGCTAGTAGAACCTTGAATGAAGCATAGAGAAACTATGCAACAACTGAAAAATAACTTTCAGCAGTTGTGTTTGCTTTTGATAAATTTCGATCATATTTGATAGGTTCTCACGTGATAGTATATACTGACCATTTTGCTCTAAAATATTTGTTGCAAAGCATGATGTAAAACCTAGGTTAATCAGATGGATTCTTTTACTGTAAGAATTTGATATTGAGATCAAGGATAAGAAAAGTTCTGAGAATGTGGTTGCAGATCATTTGTCTAGGTTAGAATTACCTTATGATGATTCCACCATCAAAGAAACCTTTCCTGATGAACATTTGTTTGTGTTGCATAATTCTAACTCTCATTGGTATACAGATTTTGCAAACTATTTGGTTAGTAACATCATTCCCCCTGATTTGTCATATCAACAAAGAAAGGAATTTCTTTCTGATGTTAACTATTATTTGTGGCATGATCCATTTTTGTTCAAAATTTGTGCTGACCGAATGATTAAAGATATATTCATAAGAGTGAAATCAACAGCATTTTGCACCATTGTCATGCTCAAGAGGTAGGTGGTCATTTTGGTGCCACTAAGACAGCTATGCAAGTACTAGAATCTGGTTTTTATTGGCCTAGTATCTTTAAGAATTGTTATCCTTTTGTTGCTGCGTGTAATCAATGTCAAAGAAGTGGAAATATTTCTAAATATTATGAGATGCATTTGAACAATGTTTTTGTTGTGGAATTATTTGATGTTTGGGGTATTGATTTTATGGGATTGTTTCCTTCTTCTTTTTCTAACAAATACATTTTGGTAGCTGTTGATTATATGTCAAAATGGGTAGATGTAATAGTTTTTCCTACCAATAGTGCCAAGGTAGTTCTGTATTTTCTTAAGAAATTCATTTTTACTTGTTTTGGAACTCCGAGAGCTATAATCAGTGATGAGAGTAAGCATTTTTGCAACAAGCAATTTGAAGCTCTTCTGGGAAAATATGGTCTCACACATAAAGTAGCTTTGGCTTATCACCCTCAAACTAATGTGCAGGTTGAAATTTCAAACAAAGAGTTAAAATGAATTCTTGAGAAAATGGCAAATGCATCTAGGAAAAATTGATCTAAAAAATTATATGATGTATTATGGGCATACAGAATTGCATTTAAAACTCCTATAGGTGTGTCTCCTGATTGTTTAGTTTTTGGTAAAACATGTCACTTACTTGTGGAACTTGAATATAAATCATTTTGGGCTGTTAAAGCTTTGAATATTGATTTAAAAGCCACAGGAGAAAGAAGGTTGTTGCAAGTATCTGAATTGGATGAATTTAGGCATGTAGCATATAAGAATACTAGAATCTACAAGGAGCATACCAAAAGACGGCATGATAAGCTGATTCTTAAGCACGAGTTTGAGGTTGGACAACAAGTTTTGTTGTATAACTCACACCTATATCTGTTCCTAGGTATGTTGAAATCTAAGTGGTCTAGCCCTTTCACTATTACTAAAGTCTTTTAATATGGTGCAATTGAAGTCACTCATCCATCAAAAGAAATATTCAAGGTTAATGGCCAAAGATTGAAGCATTACTACAGTGGGGATGCTGAGAAACTCAACACCATAATTATGCTAAAAGAGCCTAAATGAAATTTATCATGGTTATGTCAAGTTAATGACAACAAACAAGTGCTTATTGGGAGGCAACCCAATTGTTTTTTGTTTCTCGTTAATTTTTATTTATTTATTTATAAGCTATATTGTGTGTTTTGATTTTGAGCAAGGACAAATGCACTAGTGCTTCTTGCTAGAATTTCTTGCAATTTTGGGTCATGGAAATCTTTGACAACATTTGCAACCTATTGACTTTCATCAAGATCTTGGCTCTTCAACTCCAGGGCAGTATTTATTTTAATTTTAATTTTACTTTTATTTTTATTTTATCTCTTCCTTTTTTATTCTACATATTGGGGACAATGTGTGAAATCAGTGTGGGGGAGTGGTAGTTTAGGCCCTGAGTTCTTATTTTTTTTATTTTTGCATTTTTTAAATATTTTTTCCATACTTTTGAGCATTGATTGGAATTCTTAAGGATGGTTGTTACTTTTTAGTTCTTTAATACTTGACTTGAGTGTTAACTAAATAATCTTTAGACCTTTTGAATATGTGAAATTTACTTTTCAAATGTTTTTGCAATTTTGGATCAAGTTAGTGGATGATGGCCTTAGAAGCTATTTTTGCATCAAAATTTTGTGCCTAGTACACTGTTTCAAAACATATTGGATTATGAGTTTATATGTTTGGTTAATGAGGGTTGTTTGGTTGATGGATATATGAGTGATTGATTGCCAAAAAGATTTGTAGAATGAAAATTTTTGTTGTTCGTGGAATAAATATCTACTCCATTGTTTCATAGTATAGAAGTAGGTAGGGATCTTTTACTAAGGCAAGACTCGATCACTGTTCGAAAAGATGATCAAAGATCATCTTGGATTGAGTTGTGTTAATAGCTTCGGTATAGACAGAGCCCCTGTTGGTACACTTGCTAAAGGGCTAAACACAAGAAGAGGATTTGAAAAAAAAAGGAAAAAAATCAGCCAAAAGATAATACAGTTAATTACTCAATATCTATGGTTTTGTGCTATGTTGGTTGGATGCATATGAACACTAACCTAGTGTGGTTCCTACTTTGTACTTTACTTGAAAGATTAATGTTTTTATTGAGTTTCAAAGGATTGTGGTTATTAGCTTGTGAAGAAATTGATTTGAGCTGCATTGGATCGAAGAGGTTACATACTTAATTTCTCTTGTTGAATTATTTAAGACTTTCGAGTTTCTTAATTTCTCTTGTTGCATTATTTATTACTTTTGAGTTTCAATCTTCTTCTTCAGTATTGTTGCTCAATAGTATGATATATCTTTTTCAATTTTTTTAGCTTAAGTTTGTTTGGGACAAGCAAAAAGTTAAGTGTGAGGGAATTTGATCAACTTAATTTATGTGTTAATTTTATACCTATTTCATGTTAATTTTATCATAATTAAGTGCTTTATTACTCTCACTTATTTAGTTTTTATTTTATTTAGGTTAGGGAGCTTGTCAAAGGAATTGACCAGATTTTTATGAAGTAAAAGGACTGAATTTCAAGAAATTATAAAGCAAGAGATGTGCCTGGAATTGGAGTAAATTCTCTCATAGTTGACTAAAATACCTTTTTTATAATATTATGTTATATTTTAAATCAAGGGTATTTTAGTTATTTGAAATCCTAAAGGCTAAGAATTAGAAACCCTACAAATATAAAAGAGAGGACAGCTGCATGACAGAGGAAGTTGATTGCGAGCAGAAGAAAAAAAAATAGAGTTGTGAACAGGGGGCGGAGCAAACTGCAAGCAAGGAGTACATTTGCTAATTGGGTGCAGCGGCACAAGAAAAGAAAGAAATTTTAAGATTGTTTGCTTCTCCATGCCAACTTGTGTGTTTCGTTCATGGGAAAACAACGATTGGTTGGTAAATCAAGGCTTGACGTTTGTGTTCTTTGGGAGCAAAAACACACGACCGGAATTTTGTGAGTTTGATTTCATAATTTAATTTAAGATTCTTTCAGCTGTGTTGTTCTTATTTCTTGGGATTATTGATGATTTTTTACTCTAGTATGAGAGATTAAATTTTTATGCTAAAGTTAGGGATGTAGCCTAGTTGAATTATTTTAATTAATTTATTTGGGTTGCGTTTTAGTCTATTTCTTTTGCAATAATGAGTATTGTCTATGCCTAATTACTATGAATAATTTATCTTCAGGATTTGAATGAAGGGATTAAGAGGTAAATTTTGATTATTGCACTAGAGAAATAGAATTACAATAATTATAATAGAGATATACCTATTTCTTGTGATTTGCTGATTTGATAACTTGAACTTAATGAGTTTGATTAACTATGCGAGAGCTTGAGAGATAATCATAGATTAATCAAACACATTACAATTGCTTGAGAGAGAGTTGTAATATTAGGAGTAAATGTTGACAACTAAAAACCTATCCAAATAATTAATTGAAAGACCCTCAGCTAGGTGAAACCCAAACCTTAGCTACCCCAAAATTGCTTTCTTCCCTATTCATTAATTTTGTCATTGGTTTAGTTTAATCTTAGTTTATTTTTAGTTAATTTTACTCCCTTAAACTTTGAACTACTTTATTTTATTTTTCATAAATAATTAAATATCTGTTCCTTGTGGGATCGATACTGATAGCCGAGGTGCCCATCACCGGCCGAGCTCCTAGACCTGACGGAGTACCGACATCGGTAGAGAGAAACAACCAGCCGAGGTCAGAAGGACGAACGATCCCCCTGGCCTAACATAGGGAATTCGCTTCCTTAGGAAATGGTGGGACCAACCTCGGTAGAGCGGACAGACCCTCTTCAGAAACAGAAGTATCCCTCGGAGGAACCATCCTCGAGGAATATATTCCTCGAGACGTTAGAGTAACCTCGGAAAGTACGAACAAAGCATTTAAGGAGCCTCTGACACCTCCCCATAAAAGTCGTCCCCCAAGTACATTCTGACACGCTATCACTGGGGCACGCCATCAGAGGGACACCTCGATACGACACTCTCGGAATGCCTAGGCTGTCAACCAGGTGACTTTTGCTGAGATAAGCGTCCCTTCGTTCACAGAAAAGCAGGGATCACATCCCACCGGACACGTGTCGTAATCTAGGACGACCACAATAGGAGAATGGCTTCTGTACGCCTCCTTTATAAAACACCCAGAAAAGCATTCTAGCAAGGTAAGGGAGAATAGTTCTCTTTGAATACACAAAATAGCACATAATCCAGCTATCTGAAAGAACTAACTTGGGCGTCGGAGGCTCCTCCCCGGGAATACACACCGGGGACCTCCTAACCTGCGTTTTCTGGAGTATTTTAGGTACCCTCCATTGAGGAATCTCCTCCCAAAGTGTTCTCCTCCATCAGAAGTCTACCCTACCCGTACAATGACACATGATGAAGCCACCGCAGGCCATCAGATACCTTGGTTTGTCCTAGGGATTAAAACTTGCTATAACTAATCTTGTGCACTTGTAGGATTAGTCCTTTCAATAATATATGTACATATATATACGTATTAAAATAAAGAAGAGTTGAACTAAAGTATTATGTATTAAAATTGTCAATTTGTACCAAAAGAATGTTTCCTGTGCAATTAATTTATAAACTAATAATATGATCTAAACTTAGGACTCATACCCACTAATAACAATGTCGAAGACTAAGAGTCAGGTTGATCATTGCCATCTCATAGAGCACTTCCATCATCTGCATGCTGAGTAGAGGATCCAATCCGGAGGTCAGATGGGATAGTTGATGCTGGTAGGATGCCACACTTGATCACATTATTAATTGTTGTACTCACTGCTGCTTCAGTGTCCCGTTAGATTGTTGCATTAACCTTTACCTAGATCTGGTCATCAACATCTGACTGGAACCTGGAGAATTGTTTCCAGAGCTTGATGTTCTCAGCCTTCAGTTGAGCAATCTCAGCTGGATTAGCGTGCAGCACATAATGTAGTTGGCAATTATAGTTATTATAGTAAAAGTGATGTAATTTAGGAATAAAGTAACTTGAGAACAGAAAGTACCCATTGAGGCCCAAACATCTGGGGATCCGTAAGGTGACTCAGAACACCCGGTACTTGACCTTTTTTTAGCTGGCCTCGTACCTTACTCCAGACATCAGTATCAAATTGTGGGTGATCATCCGGATTGGGGTACTTTTTAGTGACCCTTTGGACATTTCCATCTTGTGACAAAATTAGATTAGATGTAAGTAAAAACTTTATATAAGGTCATAAAAGTAAAATTTATTAGTAGAGATTGCTAAACAAATATTACCTTCAGCTGCAGCGAGATGGGATTGATGGGCTTATCAACCATCTTTTGAGTGTGAGTCTTTGTCTACCATTCCTCAGTCTCATCTACAATAATTTAGCAGTGTTTAACATATCAATTATTAGTTAAAGTTAAGATAAATATGTTTTGTAAATTATGGAAGGGTAAGGTTGTTACCATATGATCCATTGCATCTCACTTGGGATGGAGCCCATTGTGTGCTTTGGAATAGTGCTCGATTCATGTGCCGCATTCTTCAATTGAGCACAAACTGTCAACCACTTCTTCCATGTCTCTTGCTGCCAGTGGTGGCACAATTGGTGCCACATATGTGCATCATAGCCCGGTGGAACATATGGATGCAACAATGTGTAGTTGGGGTTGTCCCGAAAGTGCGGGACCTTTACTGTCACAACTCTCCTCTAGTGGTGCATGTGGTTCCGCATGGACCTTGAGCAATATTTGAGTATAAAATCCAGCAAATTCGCCTGAAGTCCCTAGGGTCCCACACAAAGTGCTTCTAAAATAATAAAACACAAAATAAGTTAGTACATAATCAAATAATTCAATAAAGAAAAAAATTAAGAAAATATGCTCAGCTCTAAATTGGTGGTAATGATTGGGGTGACTATGACTAAGTAATATAAGGCTTGTCCCATAGCCTAGCATGAATGGATGCTAATGTTTACTGAACAGACTCATCGGTAAAAAGGCTGTAACAAATTGAAAGTATAATAAGCAAATAAATTGCCATAAATAAAAATTAAGTATATCAATAACTGGAGGTGGAAGCTGTTAATACTTACTTGCAAGGGACAATCACTAAATGGTCTTGTGGAGTAGGAGGTGGAGGTAAGTCTGCATTTCTCGGTTCTCACCCTTAAGTGGTTGGGGTGCCGTCCTCCATCCGCCCATCATTTGATGATCGGTTGGAGGCAGTTGGGTCAGCCTAGGTTTGTTAGTGCTATTGTTGTTGCCTACCTACATGTGGGGTCAAGAGGATCTCTGGGTCTATGAGGTGGATCAAGGGGGCATCAAACTCAAAGGTGTGTGGGATGTTGTTGATATGCTGATACTAGTGGCGCTTGGATATATGACTCATGTCTGAGTAATACCCCTCCTGTGTGTCACAGAATGGATGGCTATCAGACGTGCGGGCGCCAAATGTGTGCGGCCCATGATGTTTTTGTAGAGGGGTATGTGGCACCTGAGTTGGCGGCACCTAGGTTGGCAGCACCTGGGCCAGTGGGACATGCGTGGCAGAGTGGTGCACCAAGTGGCCTCATAGACCACATCTCCATCTCAAGTCATGCTTGTAATTTAGCTGGGGGCTTACCATGACGAGCCATCCTTTAATCTACAAGAAGTACTACTAAATAGTTAGCTAATTGAGTAAGGCAAACATAGAGAAATGCATAAAAAATAGTTAGCTTCTCTTTACCTACCTGAAAATCAAGCAAGTCAAACCAAACTACCCTTATCCAATCATAGCCTAGAATTGCATGTTCCACTATTTATATTTAAAAATTATAAGTCTTATAGTTTCTAAATATAATTTTTTAAAATTTTTTTTAACAAATATTAATATAGATAAATTTAATAAAACTTAATTTTAAAAAATTAAATAGTGCAAAGAACTTGAAATAAAATGAGTACTCGGTATTGTGTTTGACTAAGTTCAAGTGAATTAGACTCATACTTTAAATTCCTCTAACTCTCTCATTAAAGGCGCCCAAAGGATAATCTTCTAGGATTTTTCTTAAAAAAGAAGAATACTTTATTAATGATGGTTATGAAAATTGCAACAAAACTGATGTTAATATGGCAATTCAAACCAAATCTTACAACACCAAATCATCAAGGTAAGGCATGGGGAACCTCAAAATTGCAGCAACACCTGTAAACTGCTTCAACTGCTCCCCAAAAACATGGGCACAAGAGTAAATGAAAACCTTCCCACTCGCCCCCTTCACTGTCTTCACCAGCTCCCCGTACCTCCTCTGCTCTTCCACCTTCTTGCTCCTCACCAACTCCTCCGTCACCAGCATTGACACCACTGCTTCCATCTCCACCGCCGCCTCTACGGAAGATATGCCACAGCAAGCCTGCCCCGATTTCCCTGACACTGCGTCCTTAATCTCCTCGAATACAATTACCTCCATCGCGGATCTCGTGTCTTTTATCAGATTCACCACCGTTCTGTCCTGAAAAACGTCGTTAATAGCCGCTTCCTTCTGCGCTTTTACTCACAATCCGCGATTTGTTCTGGGCTATGGATTTCGACTTTGCCGCGAGCAGGAACTGGCGGAGTTCATCTTTGGTCGACTCCGGGCCCGCGATCACCACACAACGCATCATTTCGAAGTCAATGTGCTTCTTGAAAGCAGCGGAGAAGCTCTCCAGGAAGTGACCTGGTTTCGAGCGGCTCTAGTTTTGGATTCTCGAACAGAGCGTCGTTTCTCTGCTTGTAACTAAAAACACGCACGTGGATTCTCTGTTTATCAGAACCACACCCAATTCCGCTGTCGAACTTTTAGCGGATATATCTTTTAGAGAATTGATGGCCGCCACATCCCATGATTTCTTCTTCAAACTAAAGCTCTTGTTCGTCTCGATCTCGACGGTATGGAATGCTCCAGTGGCAAGATACTCATTGGTGCCGATATTCTAGCCACGAATGCGGATTACGGAGGAATCCTTCTCATAATCTACTGCGGTAACCCTGATTTTCAAGATGAGTTAAACTCTTGAGCTGTTCGCTTTGGATCCAGGAAGAATAACCCGGCGGGTGGTTTCCGCCCTAATGCTGTCGCCAGGCTGAATGATGCTAGAGGCGAGCCAGAGATCATCTGGAACTTCTGGAGTCACCTTGATCTCCCAGGGCCTATTCAGAACGAGATCTTTCTGTTGGATTTTCACGTTTTACTTTTTTCCGCTCGCCGAATAGTTGAAAGGGACACAGAATTTGTGGAGATATCGACACGCTTTAGGTTTGGTGCCTTTGGCACAATCTGCATTACAACCCTTGTTTTTACAGAAACTATCATTCCCCACGTCAAACTTCGATTGAAAAAGTAGGTAACCGATTGAAATAAGGGAGCTTTTGCTTCACTTTAACGCATACTTTTTTTTATTCTTTCTTGAATTATGAACCATTAATTTATTTAAGCTCCTCACTTTATTCGCATGGGTAGTCTTTTGAAATGTGAATTTTGATTTTTGTCAAAATCTTTTCCTTATGATTTATTGTGTTAAGCATACCAATAACTCTCATTCTAGCTAGTAGAATTGCAGGTGACTTATGTTTAAATATTTTTAAATTACTAACCAGTTTCATTAATTTGGTAAAAAACTGCAAAATTAGAAAATAGCCATATCTATATCATTTATGTTACCATATTTTTCACAATGTATTCTTTTGCATTTCTCTGGAAAAAAAACATAAGAATAAACTATTTCTCTAAAACCCTATTGACAATTAAAGTGATGACTGAAAAGGAAAGTCATTACCGAGCTGGCATGGAGAATGCTAGAACTTCCAATAGCACCAAAGGACAACCTTAGAAGGCTCTCAGGATGTGTATTCCGGGATAAAGCATCCGACACTCAAGTCAGCATATGACAATGATGATAAGAAGAAATATGAGTGTTTGCTTGAGGAGGTGGTGAACTGTGTGAGTTTTGAATGACTTACTTGACTTGCAGCTAAGATGGCCAGTTGTAACCTAGATGTGATGTATCAGGCTAGATGGATCCATAGACGGTGCATAGTTTGGTAGGAGGGTGGCCGATGCTTGTGAGTAGGGAGGTAGGACCCTGTAGGCATAATGTTGCTGAATCCTATCTTGGGCCACATGTTAAATCCAGTAATGCTATTAGCAGGCTAAACTAATGTGGCTAACTCGGCTTTGGCATTGGCCCAATATGGTATCCTTTGTTATTTAAATTTTTACTTCTTTTTTTTTCCACTATAGACAATGTCATTTTTTGTGTCTCTAACTTATAATTAAACTTTCAAAAGCGTATTATTTCAATTAGGCCATTTAGTGATTGAATTAAACATTTCTGAAAAACAAGGAAGAAAAGTGTACTTTTGCCCCCAAATTTACTAAATGGATTCAGTAATAAGGGATTAATACAGATGTTTTGTTTAGTGCTAACAACTACATACTTACTACAAAAAAAAAAACAACTAGGCCTGGATCATCACCTAGCTCTCATCCAGACACATAGACTGCGATGATTTTGCTATGGTCCTAATTCGACAAAGTTGCTATAATTTCCAACTTTTACTACAAAATGCACTGCTAGTTAACCCTAATAGCAACTAAACAAAAAAATTTAAAAATTTTTGGATGAAAAAAAAAAGATTCGAAATGTTCAAGGACCCATGTTGAAATTATTATGGATGACTAGAATGAAATTTTGAAAATTTAGGCATCTTGTTGAACTAAACTTAAAAGTTTAGGAACCAATGTTGTAACATTGATAATTGCCTACCAAGATCATTAAACCTATTAAATATGGAAGTTAATTATTTTGGAATAACCCAACTATGAGACTTACTCAATATTGAACTATCTAAATATGAGACTAGATGTTGCTAAATATAGAAGCCTCCAAATATAGGACATACTAAATATAGAAGGTACAAACAAAGGAAAGTTAAGGTCTAGAGCATGGATTCAGATTAAGTGTTGAAGTCTAGGGTTTACGGTTTTAATATTATGGTTTAATGGTTCAGGGCTAGAATTGAGGGTTTATCATTAAGGTTAAGGGTTTAGGGTTAGGGTTAGGGTTTTGAGTTTATATTTAGGGTTTAGAGTTTAGAATTAGGATTTATTGGAAAGGTCTGGGGATAGAATTAAGGTTAGAGTTTAAGTTGATGGTTTAGAGTTTAGATATAGGTATATGATTTATAGTTAGGATTGAAGGTTTATAATGAGGTTAAGGTTAGTGTTTAGCCTTTTTGGGTTTAGGGTTAGGGTTTCGTGTCATAGAGCGGGGTCCCAATGTCCCTAATTATTTAACATGTAGGCTCTTATGGATTGTGACCACACTTGGTTATTATTGGCTAAGTATTACTTGTCAGTAAATTAAAACAATTTACGTGCAACTAGTTACTTAGCCTACCTTGCAAGAAGATATGCATGAATTTGTCTTGGCAATGCAACTCAAATAAATAAAATAAGTAAAGAAAACGTCGCCCAAGCACTTCAATTAAAACATATTTAAAATGTGTCAAGATAATAAAACACTAGTTACTTAAACTTTAAGTAATAATTTGGTGCACACGTATAAGCTCTAGCATGTACCCAAAAGGAACTTAATAGTCTTACACCACAATACATCCTAATAGAGGCTATGTCTTAGTACACAAGGTACCATATATACAAGGCAAAAGACTACTAAGATCATCTACTTGAGCTCCCATCGTTAAGCTATCAAGCTCCAAGTGCAGAGTCCTCACTTATCCTTTTGCAAATCTTAGCCTCTAGATTGTAAAGGCACAAACACTTTGTTAGTACAAAATTTAGCTTATAAGGAACTTAGAAACACAAGGTTCCAAGAAGAATCAGTACCTAAAAAATAGAGAAACTTAGCCCACAATTATCGACCTAGTTGTTGGGCTTAGGGTTAGTGCCTGCACAAATAAGCTTAAAGGAGTGAGTATGTTATCATACTCAGTAAGGAGTCCCTCGGTACCTACAAGGAAACTCAAGCAACAATGTACATATGGCAAACAAACAACCAATCATCTAAAAATCAACCACAAATAAGAAAATAATAATAAATGCAATGCATGAGTGAATGAAATGCAACATACAACATTTGGGACTTTTTACACCTTAAGGAGTCTTAGACTTGCTGTGAGCTCAATGGCGGAGGTACTTGAGACACTGGCCCATGTATCCCAAATCCTTTACCTCTCTTAAGTCTTGTTTACGGGTCCCAAAGTAGGTCATCACCCACTTCCATCACTTACCTGTCTTTCCCTTACTTGTTGTGATGGGTAATCGACTTAATGGCTTGACTACCCCAAGTTCTTTGAACTTGACTTGGGCTCCCTTAATGGACCTACTTACCAAGCTTCTTACCTTAGTTAGGACTCCTTTAGGTTATACTCAAGTGGCCTAGCATCCATGGGCCAACACTTAGGCCATTAGAGAAATCAAACCTTACTTCGTCCTTATTTGGCACCTTAATTCTCCCTTAAGGTACCCTTAATTATCCACCAAACTTAGCCCTCTTAAACACCACACTTAATTATCCAACTTAATTAATGCTTATAAGTATCTTAGAAGTGACTTTCGAATATATTTAATGCTTGCCATAATGTTGGAAGTGGAAGGAAGCCTTTAATAATGCATAAAGGTCACGTAGGGTGAACTTTGGGCAAAATAAGGCTTGGTGCAGTTGCACTCCAATATGAGGTCTGATAGCATCTTCGTTTTGGCCACTTTAGTATAATTTATGTGGAAACACCAGCCATAGGGGTGTGATCGTATCACCCTTAGAGGTGTAACCATTTTGTGCATACCATGCCCTTTCCTCTATTCCACTCAATCTCCAAGCAATTCCATTTATTTTGCACTGCCAATTTCACTTCCCATTCATGAAATAAACATGAAATGCATCAATTTAACTTGGATTAACTTAACCCCTTACCTCAATTCAAACCAAACCAAGATTAAAGCAAACAAGCCACATAAAGCCCACTTGAGCTGAATTTGTTTCCCTTCAGTTCCAAGCCTAAATCCAAGAAAAATGGGCACCACAAGTACTAAATTAAGACCATCACTAACCTTACTTCAAGCTTAGAACCAAGTTAAACACATGGACAAACTCACCTTAGGGTTTGAAGCCGAAACTTGCAAGAGATGAGGTAAACGCGCCTAAACCACAAAAAATAAGCTAAAGCCTTCATATATATGCTTTGGGACCTTCAATTTTGCGTGAATTTTGTGGGGTTTTGAAGAAATGGTGAAGATGAGCTTTGGAGGAAAGGGAATAATGAATATGGGTTAGGAAGGAGATGATGAATAGTTATTTTGTTTTGTTCCAAAAGATCATCACCTACTCCATTTAAAACTTTGACAAAATTTCTTCCACTTGCCAAATTAAAATTTTTTTTTCTTTCCCTCCCTACCAGCCAGCTGACTTTAGGTCCCAAAGAGGAAGAATTGTTTCCTTGCCCCTCGCTTTTCATTTTTATGCCACAAGTGGTACAAAAGCCCTAATTCCTTAGTTAGTGCATTTTAGTCCCCTAACTTTCATTTTTGGTTGTATTGGTCAGAGTAACTTATGGTCTTAAATTATTTCATCAAAAATACTAACAAGACCTCAATTTCAATGAAATTACAGCCATGCTATTCACTTGGGTCAAAATTACCATTTTGCCCTTTTTGGCCTTTGGTGCCATTTTACACTTAAGAGCTTAACACAACCTTACTTAGCTTATTTTGTTTCTTAATAGGAAACTAATTTAAGGCATTTAAATAAAAACACTTTAATTAAACATACTTACCAAGTCAAAACAAGGCATTGACCAGGAGAGTTGTCACATCCTCCTCTTTTTCAAAAATTTGGTCCCCGAAATTCCTACTTAACTGAGCAAATTCACTTGGATATTGCCTTTGCATATCTTGCCAGTCTCTAAAGTGGGCCCATATTTACAATTGCTAGACCATAGTACCTTGACCATTGAGATCCGCTTTTTCCTTAGTTTCCTGACTTGGTAATCAAGAAACTTAATGGGGTACTCTTCATAACTTAGGTCCTCCCTTATTGGTATGACAGATAGGCTTAACACTTGGCTGGGATTCAAAATGCATTTTGCTTGGTTAACTTATATGGAAGACATTGTGAATGTGGGCTAAATTTGGTGGCAAAGCCAATTGGTAAGCTACTTTCCCTACCCATTCAAGGATTTCAAAAGGACTAATGTATCTTGGAGCCAACTTACCCCTTTGGCCAAACCTAGCCACAACCTTCATTGGGGAAACCTTAAGGAGTACTTTGTCTCCTACATCAAATTTCAAATCTTTCTTTCACACATTGGCATACTTGGCCTGCTGGTTTGAGGTAGCTTTAATCCTCACTTAAATTAATTTAATCTTTGTTGTGGTTTCGGCAATAATTTCCAGGACAACAATTACTTTATCTGCCTTATCTATCCAACAATGAGGCGTCACGCACTTACGCCCATGCAAAGCTTCGTAGGGAAGCATCTTAATAGCTTCTTGATAGCTGTTATTCTAAGCAAACTTGATCAAAGGCAGGTGTTGGTCCTAATCCCTTCTAAATTCATCACACAACTTCGCTACATGTCTTCGAAAGTCTGGATCACCTGCTCAATTTGCCCATCAGTTTGAGGGTGATAAGCAGTACTTAGGCTCACAGTGGAACCCATAGTATTTTGAAAGGCATTCCAGAACCTTGAGACAAACTGGGATCTCTATAAGATATAATCGAATCAGGGATTCTGTGGAGTCTCACCACTTCTTGGATATACAACTGCGCGAACTTCTCCTTGGTATACGTGATCTTAGTGGGAATAAAGTGTGTCAACTTTGTTAACCTATCCACCACCACCTAAATTGAGTTGTGCTAACTTCTTGTATTAGGTAACCTAACACAAAGGTTCATGGTGATAGATTCCTACTTTCTTTTTGGGAAGGGTAAAGTTTGCAACATTCTTGATGGCTTTTGGTTCTTTGCCTTTACCATTTGACAAGTAAGGCACATAGACACATATTCATCTATGTCCCTTTTAAAATTTGGCCACTAGAAATGAGTCCTAAGGTCATGGTATATCTTAGTCACACTGAGATGAACATTAAGCTTACTAGCATATGCCTCTTGTAACATTTGTTGCCTTAAATCACTTGGCACATAAAGTCGAGCACCATAATAAAGTAACCCGTCCTTGTACTTAAGTTCGTTTAGAACAGTACTATGCCTTTCCTCCCTAGAAATTTTCTTCAAGTTCGGGTCTTTGCCCTGAGCTTCCTTAACCCTAGCCAGCCATGCTGACTAAATCTCAAGAATTATAATTTGAACCATCTTCCAAGCTCGGCATGTTTCAAATAAGACTGAGAATTGTTCCACATTGGAACTTTTTGAGGGACTAGTCACTTGATCCTTAGAAAGAATCACCCTAGAATACTTACGGCTTAAGGTATCAGCAAACACATTGCCCTTACTAGAACAATAGCCTATCAAGCAATCGTAATCCTTGATATACTCGATCCACCTTCTTTGCCCCATTTTCAGGTCCCTTTGGATAAACAAATACTTCAGACTCTTATGGTCCATAAAGATCTTAAAGGACATTCCCATAACGTAGCGTCTTTAGAGCTTTAAGGCAAACACAACTGCTGCCAACTCAAGATCATGCACCAGGTAGTTCAATTCATTAGGCCTTAATGGCCTAGACCTATATGCAATCAATTCCTTATCCTGCATCAACACACATCCTAATCCTATCCCATATCATTTGTATACACCACAAAAGTCTTATACGGATCTAGAGGATCAAGATGGGAATAGAAGCCAACCTTTTCTTAAGCTCCTGGAAATTTTCTTCACACTTAGAAGTCTAGATGAACTTCTATGCCTTCTTTGTTAAGGCAGTCAACGACAAAGCTACCATAGAGAATTTTTCAATGAACCTTTGGTAATAGCCTACCAACCCCAAAAAACTTTGAATTTCACTTACAGTGGTTTGTCGTTTCCACTCCACCACTGCTTTTACCTTTTTTGGGTCAATACTTAGTCCTTGAACGTTTATAATAAGCCTGAGGAATGGAATTTCACTTGCCTAGAATTGGTACTTAGATTGTTTTGCATAATATCGATTTTTTTTAAGCACTTGCAAAGCTGCCCTTAAATGTTCTTCATGTTCTTGGGGAGTTTTAGAGTACACCAGAATATCATTAATGAACACCTCAACACACTGATCTAGGTAAGGTCTAAAAATTTGATTCATGGCATCCATGAACACTGCAGGAGCATTTCTCACCCCAAAAGGCATAAATGTGTACTTATAATGCCCATACCTAGTCTTAAATACAATTTTTGGGATATCTTCTTCTTGTAGTCTTATATGGAAAGTACCCAAACCTTAGGTCTATTTTAGAACAGACCTTTGCCTTATTAACTTATCAAATAAGTTATTGATCTTAGGCAATGGATATTTATTTTTTACAGTTACTGCATTCAGTTTCCTATAATCTATACACAAACGTAAGGTTCCATTTTTCTTCTTCACAAACAACACTAAGGCACCCCACGGGGAAACCTTTGGCCTTATAAAGCCCTTCTTAAGTAGTTCTTCTAACTAGTTTTTTAGCTCTTCCATTTTAGGTGTTGACATCCGATATGGGGGTATGGAAATCGATTCTATCCTAGGCTATAAGTGTATGGAGAATTCAATCTCTCTATTTGGAGATAACTCAGGAAGGTTTACAAGAAAAACTTCTAGAAAAGAATGGTTATTAGGGTTTCCTTAAGTTGCTCATCAACTGCCATTCTATTCAGTGAGTAATATTCTTATTCACTTACAATAGGAGTGGACTTCAACAACTTGAGGTGCAAGCTCTTGGCAATACTTGCCAAACTACCTGTACAAGTCACACATACCCCTATGGCATCCTTAAGGGTGACCTTACAACTTGCATAGTCAATTTGGGCCTTATACCTACTTAACCAATCCATTATAAGGACAACATCATATGGGATCGAGGCTAAAACCCAAATGTCACATAAAAACCTATGACCTTCTAACTCCAAAGGATACCCTTAACCATTTCATTGGTAAAGATAATATTCCTCCCAACAGTTTTAATAAACTTCATCTCATCCATTAAAGTTCTTTGCAATCCTAACTTGACAACCATGCCTAAGAAAATGATAGAAATAGTAGCACCAGTATCAAACAAAATCTTAATACTTCTATCCTAAACATTAAAGCTACTTTGCATAGCTATCAGCTCTTTGGATATTTGGCCTATCAATGTAAAAGCATGTGGCCATACAAGGGCTCTGGTAGGTGCATTCTTGGTCCCTGAGGCTCTAGTCCTTCCTTGGCCTTACTTTTGCCTAATCCTTGGGCACTCACTAGCCCAATGTCTAGGCTGGTGTCAATAATTATAGAAGTTGGTCCTGAGGGTGCATGGTTTGTTACCGTGAAATCTCTGACACTTAGAGCAATGACCTTTCCCAATCTTTTTGCCCTTCTTGGAAGAACCTTAGTCTCCACTAGGGTTAGGCCTTTTGCCCGACAACCTCGAGTGCACTGGGACCCTTGGCTTAATGGCCTTATCCTTGGGATTTGCCTCCACCAAATACCTTTCTAAAGTCGAGGCATTTTGAATGACCTTACGATAAGTCCGAGCCCTAATAATCTCCAAGAAGTTCTTTAACTCCATCTTGAGTCCGTGAACAAATTTCTTTGCCATAAGTTCATCTTTCCCGGTGATATGAGGAGCAAACCAGTAAAGAGAACTAAATTTCCTCTCATACTCATGGATTATCAAACTTCCTTGAGCCAATTCATCAAAATTTATCTTCTTTTAGTCTCAGGCTGCCTCACTATTGAATTCATTCTAAAATTCCTTCTCAAATTCAGTCGAATAAGCCTTCTTAGGCCTTTGCCCAAGTCTACCCACATTATAAGACTTGAGCCTCTCCATGACATCTTTCCACTACAACGATGTCTTGTCTTCCAAGAACAAAGGTACTAAATCCATTTTAGCCTTGTTGCCCAACTTTATGTTCTCAAAGATTTCATTAATTTGGTAAAACCAACTATCGGCCGCATCGAAATCACCTACACTATTAAACTTAGGAGTGTTAATTTTTCAACATATCGAGACAAGCCCCATGTGGTCTGGAATAACGAGTCTCCTCCTTCTTGTACGGGGATGGATATCTTCCTCATCTTCCTCTTCATTATCCTAATAGATGCTCAATTGAACACACCCTTGCACTTGCCCATAAGGTAGGGGATTTCTCCCCTGACCTTGGTGCACTGTTGGGCCTTTGTGCACTTCAGCCCTTACCCCATTAGCATCCTCCAAGGTCTCCCTACCATTCAGAGTTGAGCACATTCCTCATGTAGCATCCTTACACCGAATGGGGCCCTCCCAGGAAGACTATGGAACCAAAGTCTCGTGCTAGTTGTAATTGGCTAGTTAATTATTTGTCCCATTTTAAAACCTTCATGCATCTAGCTATTAACCTATAATGCACCACGTATGCACTTGCTTTGACTTGAATTTCACTTTCAAAAAATGAATCAAAACATTGCTGTGGCTCTTATAAAACATATACAAACCACAAGTCAAAGCATAAAACATAAGTGTATTTACTAGAAGTAATAATTGTGCACGTGCATCATTACATAAGTAAAGACTATGCACATACCCAAAAGCAACTAAAATGCTACCCAACCTAAAGACATTGGAGACTAAACTAGCATACATACGTATACTAAAGGACTACGACTGAGATCGATGGTCCACTATGTCCGTCCTTGTGCCATTAGCCTCTGCAAGGTTGCATGACAACTATAGTTACCACAAACAACTTAAACAACAAAACTAGAATCTATAAATCATTCACTAGGTGGGTACCTGCATGAATGCACAGCATAACAACCCTCAATGGTTTTCAGCCTCTTGCAGACCATATCTGGACAACAACACTAAAAGGAGTAAGAATCTCAAGATTCCCAGTAAACGATTTGGGTACCTACAAAGATACATTAAAAGCTTGCAAACAAAAACCTAAGGACACTTATATATAGTATATAAAATCTACTGTAGGCCCTGTGCAGTTTGAGGCCCAACAAATGCACATATATTCAAGTCTTTCGGGACCTTACCTCTTCTTAGTCCTCACACGGACATCACCCCATGCCTAGCAAGCTTGTTTTTACCCCTAACTCACTCCTAGCAAGCCTTGGCTTACTGATGTCCTAGTGAGCTAAGCTCACTAAAAATCCTTCTTTTTGTTGTTGTACAGGTGAACATAACGGATACTCCTTGCTTGAGTTCCAAAGAACTCACTAGGTGTACTAAGCGCCTGCATAGTGCCTAAAGCCCTTGGTTTGTCTAGGCCACTATGGTACTAAGCCTCAACATAACTAGGTGCACTAGACTTCCACTTGGTGTCTCAAGCTAATAAACTCGCCTAGACTACCAAGGTACTAAGCGTTGCCCATTTAACCTACTAAGGATGAACTAAGCTTTCACTTATGCCTTAAGTCATAGCTTGTGTGGTAAAATAGGGTCCCAAGGCCTTGAATTTACTTCCACTAATAGGCTCTTAGGGAACTATGATCCCACTTGGTTACAGTTGGCTAGTAATTACTCGTGAAGTATCTTAAATCATTATATGTAACTAGTTACTTAGCCTACCCGGCATAGGAAATATGCATGCATTGTCCTAGTTGTGCAATACTAATAAATTAAAAAAAATTAAAAATAGTGTCGTGGCAGTTAATGAAAACATAATTCAAAACAAGCCAAGACGTAAAAACTTTAATTGCTTTAACTTCAAGTAACAACTATGTGCATACATACTAATCTTATATGCACCCAAATGTAATCTTATGGTTACACACACCAATGGACACTAGCAGAGGCAATCTCTTTGTATAAAAATACCATATATTTAGAAGAAGTAACTTATATCTACTAAGATCCATCCTTAGCTCGTCACCTAAGCAAGCAAGCTTCAAGTGATGAGACACACTTTTCTTGTACTTACTTAGCCTCAAACTGTAAGGCAAACACTTTGGTCAATATTAATTTATGCTATAAGTAGCTTAGAAACTTGAAGTTTTCTGCTTAGAGAATAAATTCAATCCAATAAAACTTAGCCTTAATAGCTGCCCCTTACCAACTGTTAAGCCTAACTAGCCCCCTTAAAACCTGCACAACACTTAAGGGGTAAGTACTCTAAAGTACTCAGTAAGGGATTTGGTACCTGTAGGGGGAAACAAATGCAAGCATGCAAAGCCTAAAAAACATACATATATATAAATAACATTCAAAGCAAAGCAAAGCAACCAACCAACAGCACAACCAGAAACAAGAAATAACAACAAACAATGCAAAATAATGGATGCATGGATGGATAAATGAGTGAAACATGTGCATGCAAATGTACTTAGGACTTCCTTACACCCGAAGGTGCACCAGACTTTCCATGACCTCATACAGCTGGGGTACTTGGATACTGGCCCTTGTATCCTATGCTAGCACTTAACCAACCCCATAAGGTCTTCCTACAGGTGTCTTAGAGTAAGTCGTCACTTAGTCAATCCTTGCTTGCCTTTCACAAGTTACTTAGAGTAAGTCACCACTTACTCCTTCTTTACCCATCTCTTACCATAACTTATTGTGCAGGGTAGCTGCCTTATGTGGTCGAACTTGCCAAGCTTTTTGAGCTTAGCTTAGGGCTCCTTAGTGGCTTACTTACCAAACCACAAGGTTTGGTTAGGATCCTCTTGAGTTTCCTTATCATTGGCCCAAGGTCTATGACCTGCCACTTGGGACAATAGGCAACCGAAAACCCACTTTAATCCTTTTAGTACTCTCATAGCAACCTAAGCACTTGAACCTCCTTAGCCACCATTACCTACCCTACCTTAACCACACCACTTAGCTACCACCTAAATAATGCATAATTCTCAACTTAGAAATGAGTCCTAGACCCAACTGAGGCTATGGAACATCTTAAATTGGCCTAGGGATGATAACTAAGAGATTGGGACATTCTTAGGATGCCTCGACCTTGAGTGACTTATGCCCCAGCAACGCCTTCAGCGATGCATCGCCAATGGCATCAATGCTTGGGCTTCCTTGAAAATTACCAATGACACGTCGGCAACTCTTGTCATTGTTGCCAATGCTCTTCCAACATTCTGCGACTGCGCGCGAACTTGCACAAAACTTGCCCAACCTTTATATCCCTAAAGCCAATTCACATGGGTCTTTTTTATACTTCATTCCCACATGTAATACTACATTTCTAAGCATTATTTGAACTAAATTAACTTAAATCCCTTATCTCAAATCATCCTTAAAGCAAGAAACAAGCAACAAGCACACTTGAGCTCCAAATAGTTCTTTTGAGTTCCAAGCTTGAGTTCAACCAAACTGGACACCAAGGGCATGAAATTAAGACTATTTTTAACCATTTAACAAGCTTAGAACTAACCCACAAGGATCAAAGACTGTTACCTTTGGATTGGAACCAAAAACTTGCAAGAACAACTTTAAATGCACCAATTCCAGCAAAAATAAGTTAAGGGCTTGTTGGGATAGCTTTGGGACCTTCAAATTTTATGGAATTTTTGGTGATTTGGGAGCTTTGATCAGGAGGAGCTATGGAGGAGAGAGAGCCACAAAAATGGGGTGAAGAAGATGATGAATAATGCTATCCATCTCTTCGTATAATATCCCAACTACTCCAATTATCCCAATTTTCCTCTATTTGACACATTGGCCCTCAAACTTAACTTTGTTTCACTTAGGCCACTTAAACTCTTCGCACACCATCACTCCTTGGTCCCATTGAAAGGTTTTTCTTACCCAAACACTTTGCCCTTGAGTTATTTAAGCCATTATAAGACAAAATAGCTAAAATTATTACTTAGTGCATTTTTTCACCCTTAACTTTCACTTTTGGTTCAAACGGCTAGAAACATTTATGGTCTTAACTTCCTTATCTCAAAAACACTTGCATGAATCTAATTTCACTAAAATTACAGTCATGCCACTAACTTGGGTGAAAATTATAGGTTTGCTCTTTTCCCCTTTTGGTGCCAATTACACTTTAGGACTCAACTTAACCCCACATAACTTGCTTTCCATGCTTAATAAAACTTATTTGAGGAAAATAACTTGGGATTTACTTACCTTGGCATTCAAGCTTAGGGAAATGCTTGGAGAGCCTTCACAACTTGGCTAGGCCACAAGTGCACTAAGCTTTCACCCATGGTGCTTCATTATCCACCATTATGGTAAGATTTGCTATAGGTGGACTTAATTTACTAGGTTCCATAAAACCCCTCATGTGTACTAGGTTTGTCATTGGTGTCTTAAGGTCAAAGCCTCCAACTAGACTACTAATGTGCTAAACCCCCTTAACCTTTCTGAATGGCCTTATTGTAGTGCTCCAAGATCCTCCTAGATCACTTTCCCTCATGCTTTCTTTGTACCCAAGTAAACTTGATTGACAAACTAGTGCTTTGAGAAGCTATAAAGGGTACTAACATACCATTGGTTACCTTCCACCCTGACTCCCTTTAAGCACTTATTGACCCCCCAATTTGAAACAAAATACAAAAAAACCTAGGCTAATTCATCCTTAAGTAAAAGCATGAAAGTTGTAAATCTTTCTCTCAACTTTGTGTGAAATGTTGAATCACCTAAATCGGAAAACCGAGTGAAAAGTTATGGCAAAAATACTACAACATGTCAATGTTGTCAAGTCCTGGGCACTATGGTGCCTCAAGCAATTCACTCGAGTTTGGGTTTTGGCCACTGCAGCACCAATTGGCACTGTAGCACTAGGGCTTCGAGCCCAGTACCACCAATCTTCATCCATAGCATGTTTGGAGGCCTTCCAAGCCACCCAAACCTTCATACCAAGCCTTGCTAAGCTCCAATTCGTTAAAACAACTACAATAGGCCATTTTTGTGCTAAACTAACCAAGTATCAAGGGCTTAATTGCACTACCCAAGAGCTTGATTACCACTAGTTCATCACAACACAAACCTTATCATAACAATGCATTTCTCACAAATGACTTGAAACCAACATTCAAGAGACTAAGACATGCATGATAAGAATATGTAAACTAAATCTCTTACCTCAATTGAGAAGAAGAAGCAATATCAAGCATCTAACCAAGCAAAATGGCTCCTTTAAAGGGTTTTCCTATAATTCCAAGCAATTCAACATACAAGGTACCAAATTAAGCTCAACCAAGCTAGACCCATGCTCATGGAAGCTCAAGAAACCAAGAACAACTTAAGAACAAAAAGGGAAAAATGTTACCTAAGCTCACCAAGCTAAAAAATGTGATCCAAGGCTTTCCACCCCAAAACTATACAAGAACAAGATTTTTCTTATATGTGTACCTCATGAGACTTTAATTTCCACCAAGAATTGGTGTTTTTTTGTGAAAATTTGGCCATGGAATTTGAAAGGGAAGAGGGAGCTACGGGTTTGGAGGTTAAAGATGATGAACAGTGAGCTCCCAAATCCATGAAAATGGTTTAAAAGCCTAACTTCTCACTTTAGCCCTTCAACTTCTTTAGTTTTGTCAAGAAGACCCCATGCTCAAACAGTGCCACTAGCTTAGGCAATTTTGTCCCACATTTTGGTTTCTTGTCATTTAGCTCCAAAAGAACAACTTAGGAGCTTAAATACCAAACCTATCACCTTGGGACACAAAATGACCAAGGAACCATCTAACCTTGAATAAACTTGCTTGATTTGCTTAATCAAACTAATTGAGGCATTAAACTAGGGATTTTGACTTGCTGAACAAGTGTTACCTGACCGTTGAAGGTCTGCTGCCTAAAGGGTCATAAAACCTTAAACAGGACAGCCAAGCCATGAAGCATCTGGTCCATAGATTGATTGTGCCTATGCAACAAAGCAACCATTTTTCTCATATCTGCCCTATTAGGGTCATTAGTTCCCACACTAGGAACTTGAGCCTCAGCAGCAACACCTGACCAAGTGTTCACCATGATACCTTCAACCAAAGCTAGGAAACCACACCTAGAGTAACTTATAAACAATACTAACTACACTTAGCACAAGGAACACTTAGATCTTAGTTCACTCATCGCCTCTTCTAGGACCATTGACCTGCTCTAATACTAAACTTTATTGGAGCAGGGTCTGAGTGCCCCAAATTACTTAATGTGTAGGCTCTTAGGGACTATGATCCCACTTGGTTATTATTGGTTAACTATTACTTGTCGGTAAATTAAACCAATTTATGTGCAACTAGTTACTTACCTTACCCTACAAGAAGATATGCATGTGTTTGTCCTGGCTATGCAACTAAAATAAATAAAATAAGTAAAGAAAACATCTCTCGAGCATTTTAATTAAAATGTATTTAAAACATGCCAAGACAATAAAACACTAGTTACTTAAACTTCAAGTAATTGTTTTATGCACACATATAAACTCTAGCATGCATCCAAAAGTAACTTAATTGTCTTACAGAACAATACATCATAATAGAGGCAATGTCTTAGTACAAAATGTACCATATATAAAGGGCAAAACACTACTATGATCATCTACTTGAACTCCCACCTTTGAGCTATCAAGCTCAAAGTACAAAGTCTTCACTTATCCTTGTATAGCTCTTAGCCTCTAGACTGTAAAGTCACAAACACTTAGTTAGTACAAATTTTAGCTTATAAGTAATTTAGAAACACAAGGTCCCATGTAGAATAAGTACCTACAAAATAGAGAAACTTAGCCCACAACTATCCACCTAGTTGTTGGACATGAGGTTAGTACCTGCACAAATAAGCTTAAAGGAGTGAATACATTGTAGTACTCAGTAAGGGGTCCCTTAGTACCTACAAGGAAACTCAAGCAACCATGTACATAAGGCAAACAAACAACCAAGCATCCAAAAATCAACCAAAAATAAGAAAATAATAATAAATGCAATGCATGAGTGAATGATGTGCAACATAGAACACTTGAGACTTCTCACACCGTAAAATGTCTTAGACTTACCATGCGCTCAACGAAGGAGGTACTTAACACATTGGCCCACGTATCCCAAATCCTTTACCTTCCTTAAGTTTCACCTACAAGTGCTAGAGTAGGTTGTCACCCACTCCTGTCACTTACCTGTTTTTTCTTTAGTTATTGTATGAGGTAATTGACTTAATGGCTTGACTTTGCCAAGTTCTTTGAACTTGACTTAGGCTCCCTTAGTGGACCTACTTACCACGCTTCCTAACTTGGATGGGACTCCCTTAGGTTCTACTCTAGTGGCCTGGGGTCCATGACCCAACACTTAGTTCATTAGAAGAATCAAACCCTACTTAGCCCCTACTTGGCACCTTAAATCTTTGTTAAGGTACCATTAATTATCCACAAAACTTAGCTCTCTTAAACCACAAAATTAATCACCCTACTTAATTGATTCTTATAATTATCTTAGAAGCAACTTTGGAATACATTTAATGCTTGCTATAATGTTGGAAGTGGAAGAAAACCCTTAATAATGCACAAAGGTGACGTAGGATAAACTTTGGGCAAAATAAGTCTTTGTGCTGTCGCACCCCAATATGAGGTGCAATAGAATCTTATTTTTGGCCATATTTTTGGAATTGATGTCATCATACTGGCCACGGGGGTGTGATCGCATCATCCTTGGAGGTGCAACCATTTTGTGCCTACCATGCCCTTTGCTCCATTCCACTTAGTCTCCAAGCAATTCCATCTCTTTGGCACTTCCAATTTCACTTTCCATTCATGAAATAAATGTGAAATTCATAAATTTAACTTGGATTAACTTAGCCTCTTGCCTCAAATTCAAACCAAAGCAAGATTAAAGTGAATAGCCCACATAAAGCCCATTTGAGCTCAAATTGTTTCCCTTGTGTTCAAAGCCTAAATCCAATCAAAATGGACACCACGAGCACTAAATTAAGACCATCACTAACCATATTTCAAGCTTAGAAGCATGTTAAATCCATGGAAGAACTCACCTTAGGGTTTGATGCCAAAACTTGCAAGAGACAAGGCAAATGCACCCAAACCACCAAAAATAAGATAAAGCCTTGATATATATGCTTTGGGACCTTCAATTTTTCATGAATTTTGTGGGATTTTGAAGAAATTGTGAAGATGAGCTATGGAGGAAAGGGAAGAACGAAAATGGGTCAGGAAGGAGATGATGAATAGTTATTTTGTTTTCTTCCAAGAAATCAATCACCTACTCCCACTAAAACTTTGACAAAATTTGTTCCACATGCCAAATTAACTTTTTTTTTCTTTCCCTCCCCACCAACTGGCTGAATTTAGCTCCCAAAGGGGAAGAATTGTTTCCTTGCCCCTAGCTTTTCATTTTTATGCCACAAGTGGCACAAAAGCCCTAATTCCTTAATTAGTGCATTTTAGCCCCCTAGCTTTCATTTTTGGTTCCAATGGTTAGAGTAACTTATGGTCTTAACTTATTTCGTCAAAAATACTTAAATGACCTTCATTTCAATAAAATTATAGCCATGCCACTCACTTGGGTCAAAATTGTCACTTTGCCTTTTTTGACCTTTGGTGTCATTTTACACTTAGGAACTCAATACAACCTTACTTAGCTTGTTTTCCTTGCTTAATAGGAAGCTAATTTGAGGTATTTAAATAAAAAAATCTTTAATTAACCATACTTATTGAGTCAAAATAAGGCATTGACTAGGAGAGTTGTCACATTTTGTCTTTAGGATTAGGATTTAAACTTAGGCTTTATGGTAAAATGTTAGAGTTATGGTTTATGTTTATGTTCTAGAGGTTGCATTTAGGTGTAAGGTTTGTAGTTAGGATTGATGGTTTATCTTTGAAGGAAGGGTTAGGGTTTAGGGTTTTAGGCTTAATTAATATACATTGGAGACAAATAAAAAAGAGTCAAATGAAATATTTGACTTTTGTGACTGTATTCAAAATTGGAGCCAATTAATTGGAAAAAAACTATTACATTTGTTGCTAACTAGAATATAATGGGGACAAATTATTTCCTCTTGCATAATATGATAATGTATTATATTGGAAGTTTTTAAGTTATTTTTCAACATCTTATCATTTGATCAAGTTGGAGTTAGCCTAAATGTATCTTCTTTTTTTTTTTTTTTTTAAGAATCACTACAAGATGAAAACATAAAAGTGACCATAATTCCAATCACAGTTAGTTGAAAAAAGGCAATTTATATATATAAAATTATTTTTTATGTTATTTGAATCATCTCTTGTAGCATTATCCCCTAGAACAATTTTTTCAACTTCTTGGATGGCTTTTCAGTGTGAGATCTAATAGGGACATACTTTTCATATGTGGTGGAACAAGGTCCTAGCACCTTGACTTTACTAACACTAGCAGTCTCTTTAGGAACATTGATCCCACATAGGTTACAATTAGCTAGTAATTACTTGCGAAGTATCTTAAAACTTTTACGTGAAACTAGTTTCTTAGCCTGCTTTATACAGAATAAGCATGTGTTGTCTTGGCTATGCAATAAAAAATACAGAGGAAAAAAAATACTAAAATAGTGTCATGGCCTTTATTTAAGGAAACTAATTAAACAAGCCAAGGCGTAAAACTTTAGTTGTTTTAACTTCAAGTAACAACTATGTGTATACATCTTAATCTTATATCACCTGAAATGTAACCCTAGTGTTATACACACCAACAACTAATAGTAGAGGCAATACTTAGTATAAAAATATAATATATAATAATATTATATATATGTATATATATATACATATAGGTTAAATTCTATCAGGAGTCTTTTAGCTTATTTTTTGGTCCTAAACAAGTATCTGTTAGTGTTGTGCCCAAAAGCCAATCATGAGATGATTGTATTTTTGCACATTGAGTCATGATATTTTATTAAGGCATTAATCCAGCAATTATGTTTGTTGTTTTGTTCATGCGTAACTTAACAAACATAGTTGTAACCCTAGAATAATAATATTCTTAAAAGTCCCTGGTCTAGTATTATTGTGGAGCGGGTTGCAATAATACATAACGACTAGCATATGTGGAGACTAATATGAGATATGTAGTCTACATATGGGTACAAGTTGGAGAACTTGTGTACTGGACCGACCCACCATGAGAACACTACATGGATCGTTATATGAGTGTCATAAGTGATTCTCATAGTGATCATGGTTTATGTAGTCCTTCAACCTAAGATCATCAAGGTTCCCTACATGTGAGTCACATACTTTGATACTTTCCTTTGTTGCTCGTAACTGAGTGAACTTGAAGGAGGTCATTGGGTATGTCACATATCATGCGGAGGGATTTGTATGATCAAGATGGGATTTGTCCCTCCTATGTAACGGGAGCGATATCTTCGGGCCCCTTGATAGAGTGAGACTTAGAAAATGCATGGCCATGCTCGGATGAGTTAATATGAGATATCAATGTCATCAGTTTAAGTTAGTCTACTCGGTAATCAAGAAACCAAAGATTGGGCTATACGAGAGTGACACATTCCATGTCTCGTGCTTAGTCTTGATATCTTGGACAAAGGGACAATGGCATATATCGGTGATGATCATAAAGGTATAGTCGAATCATCGACAATCTTGTCACTTGGGTAGCAATGATGTGTTGCTAGACACCGCTCATTGCTTATGATCATAAATGTGATTTATGATCATTGCCAACGTGATAAGAGCCTATTGGGTCGCACACATAGAGCAATTTGGATCATTAGAGTGCATGGGCTAATTATTTGGGTTATGGTTTCACTTTAATTTCATATTAATAATGGGCCCAAGAGTTGAGCCATTATTAAGCCCGAAATTAAATCCTAATTGGATTAGGGCTTTGAAACCCATTAGGCCTGGAAGTTGAGTCTCACTATAAATACAACTTTTAAGTGAGAAATTCGCAGGTCTCCTTGCCCTAGCCTCCCAAAAGGACAGTCGCACTCTTCTCTTGCAATTCCTTGGAGGACGCAAGCTAGCACTGCGAGCGCAAGAGAAACGCATCTGCCGGGACGTGGTGGAAGTGTGGTGATCCCAAGAGGCTTGTGTGGATACCATAGAGAGCTTGAACATGTCAACTATTCAGGTTTTGTGATTCGACTCTACAGTTGAGTGAGAGGTCTCAACTGAAAATTAGGTATGAAAATTTTAGAACACCCAGTTTACCCCGTTTCACTTGGATCCTGGAGGGTTTCGGTTAAATTCCGCTGTGCTGTTTGGCTCCCGAAACCCAACAGTATCTACCTTAAGGTTGTCCTATCAAAATACCCTACCTAATTATGCGCATCCTAATTATATACTTTCCATTAATTTCACCATTAAAAAGGATAAATTTTGCTGATGTGATGTTAATTAACATTGAAATAAAAGTAAGATGTAGATCATCTAAATCATCAGAGATCATTTGAATCATTTTACGAATGGAACTCAGGTAAGACATGGGTAGGCAGTGACGAGATGAGCTGTAAAGTAATGGGCAGGTGGCAACGAGATGAGCAATGAAAGCACTGTTGAAGCAGAGGAGGCAACTCGCTGCTAATCTAGCCACTCTGATGTATGATAGAAGTAGACAAAAGGATTGAAGAAAGGAAATATAGGGTCTGAAAGATTGGAGAGATTTAGGGTTATGCATTCGAGAAACGAGATTTGGGGTTTTAGACAAGCAAGATTTGGATTCCATACCAAAAAACTCACCAACGTCAATATCTTCATTTTTCTGTTTGAGAGTGGGTTTGAAAAAAACCTAGATGAAGAGATTAATCTTTTTTTGCTTGAATTCTTTCTAGCTCCTTCCAATTTCTCACTTTTAATTTTGTTTCCTAGAATTAAGGTTTCTAATTTGGATTTTTTTTCTATTTTCTAGAATTAAGATTGGTTGAAGGAATTCGCTGAGAAATGTAAAAGATTTTGATAGGGTTTAAGCATTAGTTTTAAAATTCCATGGTTTAAAATTATTAATTAGATAAGTTTAAAGACCAAAATTATAATTTGCATATATTTTAATGTTAATTAATGCCACATTTGTAATTTTTATTTGATTTAACTCTAAAATTAATAAAAAAGACCTAATTGGGATGTAATAAATGAGGTAGAGTACTTTAATAGGACAACTTAAGGTAGGGTACCTATTTAGGACATGAAAATAAGCTAAGGGACCTGGTGTAGAATTTACCTTATACATGCATACGCACACACAAAGAGACAACCAATATCTACTAAGATTAATCCTTAGCTTTTCACTCAAGCAAGCTAGCTTCAAATGATGAGCCACACTTTCCTCGTGCTCACTTAGCCTCAAACAGAAAGACAAACACTTTGGCCAGCATAAGCCTATGCCAAAATTAACTTCAAATTGTAAGATTCATACTTAAAGAGTATGTTTGCAACTAAATAAACTTGGCCTTAACTACTGCCCCCTTAGCAACTATTAGACTTAACTTGCCTCCTCAGCACTTGCACAACACTCAGGGGGTGAGTACTCGAAAGTACCCAGTAAGGGATTTGACACCTGCAAGAAAAACATATGCAAGCAATGAACAAGCCATACAAAACAATAACAAATACTCACAAACAAATAACAAATAACCATAATACAATGAAATGTATGGACGGATGAGTAAATGCACATGTTAATTTGCTTAGGATTTCTTTACATCTGAAGATGGTCTTAATTGCCATGAACTTATATGTGTGGGATACTTAAATATTGGCCCATGTATTTATTGTTAGCACTTAGACAACCCCATGAAGTCTTCTTACTGATGTTTTAGAGTAAGTCGTCCCCTACCCAACCCTTCCCCCTACTTGACAAGCTACTTAGAGTAAGTCAACACTTACTCACCTTTTACACACCTCTTCCCCTTAATTATTGTGCTAGGTAACGTACTTAGTGGCCATACTTCACCAACTTCCCACGAACTTGACTCGAGAACCTTAGTGGATCGTTTACCAAGTTTGTCGAATTGGTTGAGACCTTTTGAGTTTGCCTATTGCCCGAAGGTTCCCAACCTGGACTCTTGGGCCATTAGGAAACCTAAACCAGTGGGATCTGCTTCAATGTTGGAGGTTCATGACCTCAATCTTTGGCCATTGTGGCACATAAACCTTATTTAGTCCTATATCAGCACCTTCTTACGCTTTAAGGTGCCAAACTAATCCATTTTCACTTAGCACTCCCAACCACCTATTTAGTACCCACTAAAAATGAATTTAATTAGCTTTAGGAGTGGGTTTAAGTCCTAGGCGAAAGTGCTAAATACCTTAGATTAGGCCTAGGAAAGAAACTGTAAGTTTATGACCCTTACCACAAGCTTGAAAGGTTGCATAATTTTGGCCTTGGAGCTACGATGCCACAAACATTTGCTGCTATCTATTTGGAATGCCCTTGGCACTACAACCATGCTGGTTCTGTAGCACCGGGGCTTCCCCTGTACATGAGCAGCCATGCACTTCTTCAATCCAAACCTGGCCCAAACCTTTCCAACCATGGCCAAATCATTTGGGACTCGAACCAAGCTTACTACCATGTGTTATTACACAACTTATGTATCATTTAATCATGCCATAACCTAAACACCTTACCTAAAATGAAGATTTCCACAAATTCAAGGAACTATTCACCAAAAGCACGACTTAGCTCTAATGGCTTCAAATTTTGGTTCTTTTGTAAAACAAGCACCACCATCACTTTGTAAAGACTATTTCTAACTAATTGTTACCTTTAGAACCAACCCTTACCTTAGGAAGGAGCTTACGCTACAAATTTAGCTCAAAACCATCAAGAACATGCAAGAAATTTTCTAATACTACAAAAACAGCTCAAAATCTTGCTTAGGGCTTGTTGTGATAGCTTTTGAGGGCTTTAATTTCGTGGGAAACTTGCGTTAATTTAGTGGATTGAAGTGGAAAGGTGATGGGGTAGAGGGAGCTATAGGTTTGGGTTTAGTATGAATATGATGAATAGTTCCAACCTTCCCTCCTTATTCACTAAAATATCCTGACTCCCTCTCAAGCTCTAATTTTGCTTAACCAAATAATTACTTAGTTTAGCTTTTTTTTAGCTTAAACCATTGCATTTAATGCTTAATAAAAGAGCCTTAAGCTCCTTCTTAGCCCTTAAGCTAAACCACAAACTTAAAGCCACTTAAACACATAAGCCTTTAACTTTCTTATTTACTGCAAACACTTATGGCTTGACAAATTTAGTCATTTTTACTTACATGATTATAATGTCATCAAAATTAACGTCACACCATTGAGTTGGGTCATAATTACCATTTTGCCTTCATATCACAAATGTCCGATGAAGCCTTTTTCTAACCAGGAAAAAAGAAAGGGATGGAAAACATGAGGTTGAGTAGCATGGACAGGAGAACTAGGTGATTGAAGAATAGATTTGACTCCTAAAGAAGGTGGGTAATAATATCGATGACAACAAATAAGCTCTACTAGGAGAACAAAGAGGTGGAGAACATTATGGTGATAACAACTATGAAGTAGAGAAAAAGCATGAAGTTTGAAGCAACAGCAATGAAGTGGAGAAGGAGAGCAAGAATGATTTTCCAGGAAAATTGAAAGGAAATGAGATAAGAAAATAAGAAATAAGGAAACAAAATAAAGGAAGGTTTAAATCAAGTTTTGGCTCCTTTATGTTTGGGAGTGATTGTCAAATTACCTAGGGTTCCAGGCCGGACAGTGGAGATCCTTGATTGATGGCCAGATTCAATCACCTACGTATAAAGACATGAAAAAGAGATGTTTGGAGGGCCCTCGAGTGTGTCCCGAAGGAGGCCTTTCCGACATTCAAGTCAATATAGTCATAGTGTAAAAACCCTAGGAGAAAGTAAGATAGATTATAGCTAGTAGATGGGCTTAGCAGGCCTATGCCCTAATTTCTAAGCCCAATAGGCTTCATTGGGCCTTTATTTGTTAATTAGGCTTGGGGACAATGACTCAGTAATGATTGGATCTAATTCGGGTCTTAGCTACCAAAAATCCCCTTCCCTCTAGTGAATGTAAGGTCAAAGGGGTCCTCACATTTTGATCTTCATAAATGGAGAGTACCCCCTATGTGAAATTTTTCCAAACAGTCGTATTCACTTCTTGCTCAGGTAAAATGTTCTTGTTGTAATTGGTCGAGTTACTTCTAGAAGGTGTTAGGGCTTCCAAAAACTCATGTGTCCTTTATTTTCTAGACCAAAATAACGTTCTGTGATGGGGTTAGTGTTGTTTAGAAAATCATCCTCAAAGGAATAAAAGATTGCTACCTTTTATAGGTTTCTTCTTCAAAAATTGGGTTTTTACAAACCCTCAAGTTTACACCTCAAAGGGTTCTGAATAGCTAATAACATTTGACACTGTATCGAGTATTCCCTTAATGGGTTGAGGCCTATGTAGGCAGGTTTCAGTAAGTATGAGGACTCTTTAATGGTCTTCAGCTGTCATTGATCAACTCACTTATATGGGTTTCACATAGGGGTTACAACCCTAGACCTAATAGTGTGATTGAGGTCTTAAGTTCCATGAAGTTAAGAACTCGGGATGTAGTTTTAGCTATTTATCTAAAGGTGTGACCCTGTATCTATCCAAGGCTTTGGGATGCAATCATGACCTTCTATTGTTTGAGGCCTTGGAGAAAGCAAGGCATCCTTCTATCAGTGCTTGGCAAAAAAAAAATTCCTATTTTCTAATCTGGTGCATGGCATTGCTTGCTTCTATGAAGCCTTCTTTGGGGCTACTCTTCTAGTGTGGATTTATTACACATCATTGTCCTCTTATGGGTAAGATTTGCTTTTTAGGTGGTGAATTGGTTGCTTTTAAAAATTTTTGGGAAAAACAAAATTTACAATCAAATTTACTCAACCAAAGATAAAAAACAAATCAAGTAGTGTTAAGCACAACTAAAGCAACTAAATAATTGAGGATAAGGAAAAGAGTGCACTGGGATTTATAGAGGTTCAACTCGACCAACAGGTTTCTATGTCCTTTTCTCAAGCTTGCCCATATGAGATTTCCTCCACTATTTCTTAATCGAGATTACAATGGTATTTTGTTTAAGGTTCACACCCTACCAAACACTAATTTTCTCCAAGTCTAACTAAAAATCACTCCCTAGTTTTCTTCAAAGATCACTAGGAACCACTCCCTCACATAAAAGATTATGAGCTTTGATGAGTTTTCAAACTCACAAGTTCACACAATAGCACTCTTGCGAGATATACAAGTAAAAGTACAAGAACACTAATGATTTTCTCAAGGGAAACTCTTTCTCTTCGATTTAATGATGAACTCTCACGTCTAATGGCCAAGCGTTGTCTCCAAGCTGTTTCCCCATGCATTTATACTCCTTTAGGGACCAAAGAGATGTTAAAGACCCATTGGGAATGATAGGAAAGTTTCCAAGAAAATAGGTGCCTGTTGCTATCAAATTTAACAAGAAAATGCCCTTGTCGCCCAATTTCACCTAGGTGAAAAAATTTTACTCAGTTGAAATTTCGGTCTTATATCACCACCCAAGATTTGAACTCCAATGACTAGATTGTTCATTAATGACATGCCAGCACAAGGTCCATGTGGTTGGTTGAGTTGGCATGATTTTAAAACAAATTTTTAAATATTTTTTCAACCGAAGAATCACATGAAGGTTTGGATTGAAGTTTTCACCAAGTTAAAAAAATTTCACTTGAGCATTTTTCTTGTCCAAAACCAAGAACGACTTAGATTCAAAGAACTACTCCAGTTTCAATTGGTTGAAAGTTTTCACCCTATTGAAATGGAACATCCAGGATTTTCTAACCTCCAAACTTCTAATTTTCAATGCTGATTTCTTCTATTGGATTTCTTCTTTTTCATGCAATACTTCAAACAACTTGAGAAACAATGAACATCATCTAAAAAATATGTAAATTTATCTAATTATCTTGCACACTAAAATAAACACATTAGTCCTTCATAAATGTTTTGTTATCATCAAAATTCTAACTTAATTAATTGGAACAAATCCAACAATCTCCGCTTTCTGGTTATGACAAAACAACTTTTCAAAAATCATATATAACATCCAAAAAATAAGCATAAACATTGATTCTCTAATTCTATCTCTTTTTCTTTTTTTCCCTAATAAAAAAGGCATATGGACGATCAAAATAAATCATGAAAAATTCTTTAGTGTGATTACCACAACATGCAACATGCTCCCCCTTAATCAAGGCATACAAACTTTAAGGTACTTTTACAAGAAAACATGCCCACCTTAGTCCAAGCATATAGATATTTTCTCCACCTTTCAAAATCAAAAAAATAGTCAAATATCAATTAATAGGATAGCAACATAGCATTTTAATCATAAGATCATATCAGCAAAATATTGGAACAAATCCACAATGATCATGGTACTATTAAGCACATCACATATCTTCTAAGAATAATGAATAACTCATATATACTCACTATGCAACATACCACAACCAAATAGCTCAATGCATCAATAATCATCATTAACCAATGAAAATCAACAACCTTACCAAAATTGAGCTTTAATCTCAAGCATTTTCCATTGATTCAGGTCCCTAATTTCCTTATGGCTAGAGCTTTATGTATGAGCTTCCGATTATTTCTCATGCTCTAGCACCCTACAAAAAATCTCAAATTTTGATCTTTGGTTCCCAAATCTCTTTGGGTTCATGAGAGTTAACTCCAACATCTTTGGTTCCTTTAAGAACCTATACTAATTTGTAGCCAAAAAGAACTTTTCCTTTTTTTATCTTGCATTTGTCAGAATAATTTCCTTTTCTACCACAAGCATAACATGTTAGAAGAGAACTAGATGAGGATGCAGATGCAAAAAAAAAAACTATTCCCAAATTTTCTTTCCTTCATCCATGGATTAAAACCAATTCCCTCTTTGTCATAGACTCCCTCTTAAGGACCAAGCAATAAATCAAAATTTTATTTACCTTTGATAAATCTAGATAAAGATCAAATTTATCCTTTTTCAATTCATCTATTTCTTGTCTCAAGGATAAGTTGTTATCCAAATTCTCCTTCTTTAAGTTATCTATTTCTTTTGTTAGAGAGGCATTTAAAACCTTCAACTCATCAACCTTTTTTGCAAGTCTTTTTGAATTTTTTGAAAAGCTCATGAAAAACATCTAATAATTCTTTATATGAGCAACTAGATGAACATGATGATGATGATGATGATGATGATGATGATGATGAGTTATTGGAGTAAGTACTTGTTTCCTCATATTTCCTTTTTGCTATGAGACACAAGTTGGGATAACTTTGATTTGAAGATACTTCAACTTCTTCAATCATCAAGCAGAGATTAGCTTGATCACATGTGTCATTTCATGATGTTTCATGATGATGACCTTTAACTATAGGAAGAGCAACTCCATGTCGGCATAGCTCTAAGTTTCTTCTTATTTCTTCTTTTATGCTTCTTGTGCCCATTTAATGGACAATCAATTTGTAGATGTTCAAGCTCCTTACACTTGTATCAAGAGATTTTATTCTTTTTTCTTTATAACTCTTTTTCTTTGAGCTCTTGACAATTTTCTTGAACTTATTGGTCAAGATTGCTATATCCTCCGAATCATCTTCATTTGAAGAAAATGAAGATGAATCATATTTTCTAACTTTGAAGGTCATTAACTTGTTCTTGTTGTTCAGTGATAAATACTCATAACTATATAGCTATTAAAGGTTTAAATCATCATTATACATTTTGAGTATGATTAATTTCTTAATTTGAGTAGTTATTCCACTGGGTTACTATTCATCCACATTTACAAAATATGCTAAATAATTGATTTTCTGTAGGTGGATAAAATCATCAGATCTCACAATTTTTGGACCAATGATTAGGGCCTCAAACGTCTACAATTTTCAGTTCATGGTCTAGCCTAATTAAGAGATAGCAGAGTCCAAATTTGGATCGCAAGTGAAATTAGTTCTAGTATTCGTGCACTTGGTGATCCTTCACAAGAAAAATAATATTTGGACCTGTGGATGTCAGAATTGACTGATTCTAAATTCATTTGAAAGGCAACACATAAATCTTCAACTCTGCTTCACATGTTGAGAACTAATTTGATCATTTTCATTGTCAAAATCTGGTTATAAATGAGACCATATGTTCTTTTGTGCGCTGAAGAGAAATTCTGGTCAAAAAATCATAACTTGGGAAATGTACATTTAGTTTTGAATGATTAAGCTACTTTTTTTAAGCTAAATAAGATATCTACAGATCTTGTGTTTTGAGGAAGACCTAAATTGATGTGTATGGTGGTCAAAAAATTAAAAGATGTTTAGGTTGCCTTTGTTGACTTGTATTCACATACCTTTACTTTTCTAACATACCATTTACTATTTTGCCTACGCCAAGACTCTATAGATAAACAGCTTAGGGAGGAAGAAATTAAGCTTGTTTCTAGTTAATTTGAGAGTTTTTGTTCTTAGTTTTCAATTTTGAAGCTATGCTTAAGGTGTTTTCTTCTTATTCTTCCTTTGATCTTTCAATATGTTTTTATCTCAATTTTATACATGTTATTTGCTCTTTCCATGACTAACTAATATTTCTTTGCTAAGGTGAAAGGGTGAAGCTTTTGGTATAAAAGTTATAACTAATTTGATTAGATCTTAACATCATTGGTATTAACTTTCCCAATTAATCTAGCTATCATCCTTATTATGTGGGAGTCTTGATTCATCATAGTCAATCATTAGCACAAAAGCTGCTTGATTCCTTATATAAAGCATGGATTTGCTGGGTATGTTGGTATCTTGAGTTATTGTGGACAAAGTTTGGCAAAATGGATACTTGACCCATTTGCATGTATTGGCATTATAAAGATCAATGAAGGCTAATTCTAACTCATGCTTAATGTTTTGAAATTTTATTATTGAATTCTTTGATTGGGACCTCCTTTATGTGTGGATCCCAATTAAGTGGAAAAGTGGGCTAAAATTAATCGTAACTGATATACTATAAATGGATCCCCTAACTTTAGCTATTTTCTTGACATTTAGTTTTTAAATAAGATTGTTCACACCTTTTGTCAAATCTTTCTTTACTTCTGTAGTTTGTATTTCTTAATTCACTTTCTTGTGGTTTGATACTCTTGAGATTTTAATACTTGTGACAACCTACAACTGGGTTATGACTGCTAAAGTTCAACAAGTTTTAGGCGTCATTGGCAGGGAAGTAAAATTAGAGTACAAGTTCATTTTCTTTTTGTTTTGGCCCTCTTTATTTGTTTTATTTTTATTGTTAATCATATGGAAGTCTAAACGTTCTATCTCTTATTTTTTATTAACCTTGTTTTCTCTTTATTTTTTTTATTATTGTTGAATGGAAGGCTAAGCCTCCTACCTTTTCTGTTCATTATATGGAAGGCTAAGCCTCCTACCTATCTTGTTATTATTTTGTTTATGCATGAAAACCTGGTCACGTACATCAAGTTGCAGATTGATAAGAGAATCTTCATCTTTTTCAAACATGGTTGAACAAATTAATGACCAAGTGGATAACCATTCTCCACACAATGGCCAAGATCGGCCTAGGACCCTTAGAAAACACATGAATCCCACAAGAAATAGCACATCATCATGTCTAGTCTTTCCGCCCCTGATGCATCTCACTTCAACTTTAAGTCAAGTATTATTCAATTTTTACTAACTTTTCATGGCTTTGATTCTGAAAATCCATACTTGCATTTTAGGGAATTTGAGGAAATTTTTCATACATGTAATAACATAAACTATAGCATGAACACCATTAAGCTTAAGCTTTTTCCTTTTTATTTAAAAGATAAAGCTAAAATATGGGTACAGAATCTTAGGTCAAGCTCCATTAATTCATGAGATGAATTGCAACAACAATTTTTGAAAAAAAAATTTCTTGCCTACAAAACAAATTCTTTCAAGAGGCAAATCACCACTTTCGCACAAAAACTGGGGGAAACTTTTTACCAATGTTGGGATGGATATAAAGATTTACTTAATACTTGCCCACACCATGGTTTAGAGACATGGTGAATAGTCTCACATTTTTATGAAGGCCTAACACATAGGGAAAGGAAAATGGTGGAATTGATGTGCAATGAAACATTTGAGGATAAGGATCCTGATGAGGTAATGAATTACTTATACCTATTAACTGAAAATGAACAGAATTGGGACATAACTAGTACTTATGAGGCCCTAGGTAAGATTCAATCCCCTACTTTTTGTGGAGGCATATACCATCTTAAGGAAGATAATGACCCTCAAGGAAAATTTACATCTCTAGATAAAAGGTGAAAACATTAGAAATGAAAAAAAAACTTGGCAATTAAAATCTGTTAAAGAAGTTGTTTGTCACATTTGTTAGACCAATGACCATTCCCCCAGCAATTGTCCAACCTTGCCTTCTTCAAAGAATGCCTCCATGAACAAGTTAATGCTCTGAACAACTTGAAAAGGCCAACCCAAAATCCATACTCACAAACTTACAATCTTGTTTGGAGGAATTTTCCAAACTTCTGTTGGAGAAGTGATAATCATGCTCAACAATCATAGCCACCTTTGTACACCTAAAAAAAAAATTTCAACAATCTCAATGATAAGCACCATATGTTCCTCCATTTAGAAAAAATCTTGAAGATACATTGCACTCATTCATTGAGAAGTAAGAGTCCATCAATACTCAAAAAAAGTCAAACCATGACTGATTTGAAAGATGTTCTTGCAAACTTTGCATCTACAATCAACATTCAAGAGAAAGGGCAATTTTCTTCTCAACTACAACCGAATCCAAAAGGTCAAACCATTGATCAATGAAATCAATCATTAGACTCCATAGTGGTAAGGTTATTGAAAAATCCATTCCTGATCCTTGTGAAGGAAATGGTGAGCCAACTTCTAGGAGTAAAGAAGGGGCTGAACCAATAACATGGGAAGAACAAATTAAATCTCCACTTCTACCTCCATTTTCTCAAGGATTAACTATCCCTCAAAAGATGAACCATAATCCTGAAATTCTTGATATTTTCAAGGAGGTAAAGATCAATATCCCCTTGTTGGATGCGATTAAACAAGTACCTTCTTATGCCAAATTTTTTAAGGATTTATGCACTGTTAAAAGAAAACTGAATGTTAAAAAGAAAGCATTCTTGGCCAACCAGGTAAGTTTTGTTATTCAAAATAATACTGCTTTGAAATACAAGGATCCTGGTTGCCCAACAATTTCATGTTTCATTGGAGAACATAAAATTGAGCAAGCATTACTTGATGTTGGGGCTAGTGTAAACTTACTTCTATATTTAATTTACCAAAAACTAAATTTGGCTAAGTTAGAACCAACCAAGGTAACTCTTTTGCTTACTAACAGATCAATGAAAATGCTCAAAGGAGTTGTTGAAGATATGTTAATCCAAGTTGATAAATTCATATATCCTATAGATTTTATTATTTTGGACACATTGCCAATGGAAATTAAGAATTCAATACCTATTATTCTAGGACATCCATTTTCGGCAACCTCTAATGCTTTGATTAATTGTAGGAATAGACTAATGAAATTGTCTTTTGGAAATATGAAATTAGAGCTAAATGTTTTCAACTTACTTAAGGAACCACATGAAAAGGAAGATGAAAGTGAAGAAGTTTTCATCATAGACACTATTGTGGAAAACTGTATTTAAGAAGGGAGTATCTCTGATCCTCTGGAAAATTGTCTAGTTAATTCATTTAAATCAAGTATGCAAATGGATCAGGATACATCTAAGATATGTGCATTGCTTGATTCTTCACAAATAGAAGGAAACACATATTGAAAACCAAAAGTCGAGGAGTTGGGACAACCCAAAGTTGAAGATCAAGATAAAATACCCATACTAGAGTTGAAGCCCTTGCCCAAAGAACTGAAGTATGCATTTCTTGGAGAAAATTGTTCTTATCTGGTGGTAATTTCATCTATTCTCACATTCGAGCAAGAACGTAAGTTGATCGAGTTATTTAAGAGGCATAAAAGTGCAAGTAGATGGACATTAAATGACATAAAGGGCATTAATCCTTTAATTTGCACACATAGAATAAACTTGGACAATAATGCTAAATCTTGTCAACAACCTCAAAGAAGACTCAGTCCACACATGAAAGAGGTAGTAAGATCTGAAGTTCATAAATTACTTGATGTTGGAATTATTTACCCTATCTCTAATAGCAAATGGGTTAGTCCAACCCAAGTTGTTCCAAAGAAGTTTGGCATTATAGTGTTAATAAATGAAAAAGGTGAGTTTTTACCAACATGAATGCCATCCAGTTGGAGGATGTGTATTAACTATAGGAAATTAAATCTTGCCACCAGAAAAAATCATTTGTCATTACCTTTTTTGGACCAAATTTTAGAAAGAGTAGCAAGACATCTTTTTTATTGCTTTCTTGATAACTACTCAGGTTATTACTAAATTCTAGTAGCTCTTGATGACCAAGAAAAGTCCACATTCACATGTCCAATTAGAACATTTGCATTTAGACGCATGCCATTTGGATTATGCAGTGCCCTAACAACATTTCAAAGATATCTATTGAGTATTTTCAGTGACATGATTGAAAAATATCTTGAAGTTTTCATGGATAATTTAACCGTTTATGGAAATTCCTTTGATAATTATCTTGAAAACTTGGAAAAGGCCTTAAAAAGATGTGAAGAAAAAGGCTTAGAACTAAATTGGAAAAAAATGTCATTTTATGGTCACCTTTGGAATTGCTTTGGGTCATGTTGTATCTTCCAAAGGAATCAAAGTTAATAAAGCAAATGTGGAGCTCATTGCTCAGTTACCTCCACCCAAAACAGTTAGGGAAATTCACTAATTTTTGGGACAAGCAAAATTTTATTGAAGGTTCATTAAAGGGTTTAGTGAAATATATAGATCTATTTGTAACCTTCTTGAAAAAGATACTTCATGTGCCAAAATTCTTTTGAAAAGTTAATTGGCCTTCTAATATCCTCTTTGATCATGCAACCCCCAAACTAGGCCTTGCCTTTTGAGGTAATGTCTGATGCTAGTGATTATGCAGTTGGTGCTATTCTAGGATGAAGAAAGGAAGGTAAACCATATGTAATTTATTATGCAAGTAGAACTTTGAATAGTGTACAAATGAACTACACTACGACTGAGAAAGAACTACGTGCAGTAATATTTCCATTGGATAAATTTTGCCCTTATTTAATTATTTCAACAACCATTGTTTACACCAACCATTATGCTGTCAGGTACCTAATGTTAAAGCAAGATGCTAAACCAAGACTGATACACTGGATCTTATTAACTCAAGAGTTTAACATTGTAATAATGGATAAGAAATGCACCAAAATTGTTGTCACTGACCATTTGTCAAGGCTGACAATGGATTCATCAAGTAAGGCTACACCCATAAATGATTATTTTCTTGATGAATTTTTATTCTCTGCCACTATAGTACTTGATGAATTTTTATTCTCTGCCCGTATAGTACTTGATGAATTTTTATTCTCTGTCACTATAGTACCTTAGTTTGTTAACATCATCAATTTTTTGGCGACAGGATGGACGCTAACTTAATGGAGAGCTAAAGATAATAAGAAATTTTTGTATGAGGTGAAAAACTTTTACTGGGATGACTCTTATCTCTCCAAATACTACCTTAATTAGATATTCTAAATATACATACCTGAGGATGAGGTAAAAAAAATGTCATTGAATTTTTTCATTCAGAAGCGTGTAGGGGCATTTTTCATCAAAGAAAACAGCTGTAAAGATTTTGTAGTACGGATTTTACTGACACTCTTTGTTCAAAGATGTGCATGCATTCTGCAAAACCTATGAAAATTGTCTAAAATCAGGATCCATTTAAAAAAGAAACATGATGCCCTTGATTCCTATCATTGTGATTGAAATTTTTTATTATTGGGGGATATATTTCATGGCACCATTTCCACCATCATTTGGATTTGTGCAAATTTTAGTTGTAGTGGATTATGTTTTAAAATGGGTACAGGCAGTTCCATGTTTTTGAAAGAAAATATTTTGAGTCGATTTGGAATTCCTTGAGCCATAATAAGTGATGGAACACATTTTTGTAATAGACCATTTTTATTGAAGAAATATGGTATCACACACAAGGTTGCCACCCTTTATCACCCATAAACAAGTGGACTAGTAGAATTGGCAAATAGGGAAATAAAACAGATCCTTGAAAAAACCGTTAATCCAATTCGAAAGGATTGGTCGTTGAAACTAACTGATGTACTTCGGGCTTATTGCACTACTTTTAAACAGCATTGGATATGTCTCCCTATAGGTTAGTTTGTCGAAAATCTTTTCATTTGCCTATGGAGCCTGAACATAAAGCTCACTAGGCTATTAAAGCCTTTGATTCAAATCTCGATGATGTTGTTGTATTGCACAAGTTAGAACTAAATTTGCCTAAGGAGTTGAGAAGTGATACATATGAGAATTCAAAAATATATAAAGCTAGAAAAAAAGCTTTTCATGACTAAAAAATCTTAAGAAAAGCACTTGAGGTTGGTCAAAAGGTTTTGCTTTATAACTCTTAACTTTTCATATTTCCTGGAAAAGTGAGATCTAGATGGAGTGAACCTTTCATTGTGAAACATGTTTATCCTTATGAGGCCACTGACATTGAAAATCCTAAAAATGGTAATGTGTTTAAAGTAAATGGAAAAAGAATTATACATTTTTTGGAGAATCATGACTAGCAGGAAGAAGTTGTTCATCTCAATGATCCTCACAATGATCATAGTAAGTAAATGTCAATATGTCCTCCCTTATCAGATAGTTTTCTTTTAAGTCTCATTTCTTTTTCTTTTTCTTATTTTGCTTTTCTTCTTTTCCAGATTAAGTGGTAGATGCAGTACACTGTGGTTCTCAAGTCAGTTATTTCAGTTCCCATAATAATTGATTTCTTTCTCCCCTCTTTCAATTTCTTCTTAAAAAATGGATTTTGTTCTTTCTGATTTGTGAAAATACTTTCCCTCTCTCCCAATAAATGTTCTTAAAAGCATTTACAAGCTGGATGTGAAAGATTAAGAGTTTTGATGTACAAATGTATTCCCAAAGATGTAAATTGATTAATTGAAGCTGAGGTCTATTCAGCTGGTGAAATCCTAAATGCATTTGTGTCCCACATGCCTAGATTAGGCAAAATCTCTTATGCCAAAAGGTGAAGAGCAAAAAGGTTATAAGTCTGTAACAAATGTGGTCTATGGACTTGTAATACTAGATTTAATTCTTTAGGGATGGTGTCCAATAATCAAGAAGATAAAATAAAATTCATTAAGAATGACTTGAGTAAGGACTTTTTTGGATGATATTCAATTTACTCTTAAGACACATTCTTGTGGATTAGTAAAAAAAAAACTTCTTGGTTTATGGAGTATTTTTCATAAAGAACGAGAGGGTTATAGTCTTAGGAATCTAACTTTAAAAGACCCTGTTTGCTAGTTTGTAAGAAAACTAGATGGGAAGCAAATCCCTACCTCATAGAAGGTGTTGAAGTTGTTACTGGATGTAAGACCAAAGGAAAATGTGAGCCACACTTATAGCTACTATACATACATTTTGAAAATTTTCACTTTCTTGTGACAATAATCTACCTACTCTTGTAGGTTTTTTCATTGCATTATCTTTTTATCTCTATAAATATAAGTTTTTCTTTTCATTTTTCACAAGGTTAAGGATAGAATTGAAGAGAACCTCAACTCGTAGATTTTGAAATATATGTATATTTTGTGGATCTTTCCTCGGAAAGGATGAAGAGTTCCTAAGGGTAGTAAACCATTTGGGTAAAGTCCTAGTTGAGTGAAAAAATACATTTGGCATATGGTAGAGGTAGTGTCAGGTTGATGAGAGGTATAGCAATAGTAGCGTTTGTTGCGGGTAGCCAAGTTTTGGGTATCATTCTTGAACCTTTGAAGTGGATTTCTGGAGGCACGATTTGGGAAGAATTAGTAGTTCCAAATATGCAAGAGCATTTGTTGCAAATGTTTTGTAATTCTGATACCTTTATTACCCTAGCAAGAGGGTTTGGAACATTGGGGGAAATTTTCCAAATTGCTTCCATGGCCCAACTTATTATGCACCAAAAGCCACTAGACTATTGAATGTTAATAATTTCTTTGCAGGTTTGTTATCTTTTATAGATCAAGCGGTACAGAAAAAATTTCTCTCAGAAATGGCAAGATAAATCTTATAATTTGGATCAACTGCTGAAGAATTGCTAGACAAAATGAAAGCTTTCATTCCTGAATCAAATCTAATAGTAATTCAGATAGACTGGGCACAACAGTCCTTCCTAACCTGCTCCATCCCATAAATATCCTTTACCCTACTAGTTGTTTTATTTTTGTTAATTTTCTTCCCTTTACAAGATGTTAATCTTAATAAGTGATGAAAGCATTGTGGAAGAGAACAACCAAGACTTGTGGATATATTTGTAGTATCTTATTTTTTATTTTTACTATCTACATTCTCTTTATTTTGGTTTAAGTTATTTTAGGGTTTTCATTTTCAATAACTACCATTTCAGGTAATTTTTTCTTCACTCTTCCTATATATATTTTTACATTGTGGACAATTTATTAATCTAGTTGGGGTGGGGGATGGTTGACACATGATTTTTTTTCTTTAGGGTAGTTTTTCTCATGCTAATATTAAAACCATTAAACAAAGCTCTTAGTTTAGAATGGCAGAGAAGTGTTGATTATGGATACATAATTGTTTTTTCTTTTAGGGTAGTTTTTCTCATGCTAGTAGTGTTGATTGTTGATTTTCTTTTTCATATCCATGTTCAAGTTCATTTATCATGTTTGCATGTATAATAGTTGCATGTAGGAACATTTAGCATGAATTTAGGTTGTATATTTGCATTTAGGAACCCAACTCATGTAAATATCATCATTGCATGTATACCTTATAAACTTGAAATGATTGTTAATTTTTGAAAGTAGTTAAAGTATGTTGCTTGTTCCAAAGGAAAATAAATAACCAAATGAGTACTTTTGAGCACTTAGTGTTTTTTAGGATGAGAGAATTTCTTTGTTGAGAGTGCTTACTCTGTGTTTTGAGCTAAACCTTGTTTGGATGGTTGCCCTTAATGACTCATTTAACCCCACTCATTGTGTGTAAATTTAACGATGAAGATGGCATTTTAGGGCTAACCACGTACCAAAAGACTAACCTTGTAGATTATTCCTTAGTGAGCCTCTTTCAGTCTTATAGCCAAATTCTTTGATTGAACCCTGCATGTTTAACCACTTCCACTTCATTTAGATCCTTTATTTTCCTTGGAACTAGTGATGCTTATGTGATTATGAGCATGAAAGAATTAAAATGAATGTGATGTTTTCGGTAAAAGAAAGAATAAGTGTGCAGGTATACTTTAGGATATGTCGGGTTACCTTTTGTTAAAATTGTCATAATGGAAAGCTTTGGGGTGAATTGAGCTTTGAATCACAAATTTGAGTTATGTATCACTAGATGGTCGGGTTTTGGATCTGCATTGATTTATTGTTTCTGAAGAAAAACGCAAAAGCAAGAGCATAAGAAAAAGCACTCAAAAAATAAAGTAAAAGAAAAGGGGAAAAAAGAGGAAAAAGAAAAAAAATGCTAAATTTCATTCAAGAAGTTCAAAATTCAACCTTATTTGTTATCTAAACTCATGTATTAATGTGGAATTGAATCTTGAAGATTGTTTATGATGTGGATTTGGAAGACTTTGGGTATTTAGTGTTTTAGGCACCCATAGTTATTGTTAATTGCATTGCTAGTTCTTTTAAACTCCACCATTTAAAGAGCCCTCATCCGATTTCCGCTTTTTCCAAACTTGCCCTAGTACAATCTTCTATAAAAACTATTGGACTTACATCTACATGCAGTCCTTTTTGGAAATCTAGTGGGGGTGAAGTTGGATCCCCCTACAAGCTCTGGATTGAGAAACACAAAGTAAGCCTTTAACAAACCCACCTTCAAATGAGTGCAAACACTTAGGGAGTGATCCTTTACCTTTTGTAACATGGACTTAACTTTTTATCCTTTCATTATTTACTCTTAAGTCAAGTTTACAAGTGTTATATATTCAAAGCTTGGTGTATCGTAAGTTGTTAGATTATGTGTTTTGTCTATTTTTTTATATTTTTTTTAGGTTGCAACTACTAGGAACTAGCAAGAACCTGGTTAAGGGGTGTGATAGATACTCATAAGTGTATAGCTATTAAACTTTTAAATCATCATTATACACTTTGAGTATGATTAATTTCTCTAATTTGAGCAGTTATTGCATTGGGTTACTATTCATCCATATTTACAAAATATGCTAAGTAACTGTTTTTATGTAGGCAGATAAAATCATGATATCTTACAATTCTTGGACCAATGATCGTGCTTTCAAATGTCTACAATTTTTAGTTCATGGTCTAGCCTAATTGAGAGATAGAGGAGGCCAAATTAAGATTGCAAACAGAATTAGTTTCAACACTCATGCACTTGGCGATCCTTCAGAAGACAAATCAAATTTTGAGCTATGGATGTCAAAATTCATTTATTCTAAATTCATCCAAAAGCCAACACATAGATCTTTAACTCTACTTCATATGCCAACAACCAGTTTGATCGTTTTCATTGCCGAATTTTGGTTATAAATGAGACCATCTGTTCTGTCATACGCTAAAGAGCAATTTTGGTAGAAAAATCATACCATGGGCAACAAATATTGGTTTTGACGATAAAGAAGAGATCTACAAATCTCATGCTTTGAGGAAGAGATAAATTGATGTGTATGGTGGTAAAAAAATTAAAAGAAGTTTGGGCTACCCTTATTGACTTGTATTTACCTACTTTACTATTCTAACCTACCATTTACTATTATGCCTAACCAAGGCTTTATAAATAGGTGGCTTGGGGAGCACAAAATTAAGCTTGTTTCTAGGCAATTTGAGAGTTTTTTGTATCAAATCTAGCTTTTTATTCTCTAATTTTATTATTAGTTTTCAATTCCAAAGCTTTGTTAAAGGCGTTTTCTTCTTGCTCTTTCTTTGATCTTTCAATATATGTTTATTTCATTTTTAAACATGTTATTTACTCTTTTCATGACTAACTAATATTTCTTTTTCTAATGTGAAAGGGTGAAGCTTTTGGTATAAAGGTTATGGCTAATTTGAATGGATCCTAACATCATTGGTATTAACTTTCTTAATCGATTTAGCTACCCTCCTTGTTAAGGGGGATTCTTGATTCATCATAGTCAATCATTGGCACAAAATCTACTTGATTCCTTCTATAAAGCATGGCTTTACCGACTATGTTGGAATCTTGAGTTATAATGAACAAAGGTTGGCATAGGCGATACTTGAACCCATTTGCAAGTATTGGCATTATAAGATCAACGAAGGCTAATTCCAACTCATGTCTAATGTTTCTAGAATTTGATTATTAAATTCCCTAGTTGGGACCTCTTTTATGTGTGGATCGCAATTGAGTGGTAAGATGGACTAAAATTAACTGTAATTGATATACTAAAAGTGGATCCCCTAACCTTAGCTATTTTCTTGAAATTGGGTTTTTAAACAAAATTGTTTACACCTTTTGTCAAATCTTTCTTTACTTTTTTATTTGGTATTTCTTAATTCACTTTGCTATGGTTCGACACTCGAACTCATAAGATTTTACCACTTGCAACAACCTACACTTGGGTTAAAACTGCTAAAGTGCACCATTGAGCCTTTCTTCCTTATGCTTCTTCATCACATATGTCAATAACTTCCCAAATAGCTCATTAATGCACTTGGTCTTGATGCTTCCACCTTTATTAATTGCTTTAACTATACTTTTCCATGAAGAAGGCAAGCTTTGCAAGATTTTTCTCACCAAATCTTCATTTGTATGCTCCTTTCCAAGCAACTTGAGTGGTGCAAGGATTTCATTAAACCTTTTGAACATATCTTGAATGCTCTCTCTTGGATCCATGGTGAAAAGTTCATATGCTCTAACTAGCATGTGCATCTTGGTGTCCTTGACTTACGAAGTTCCTTCATATGTCACCAACAACTTGTTTTCTATTTCCCTAGCATCTCTACAAGAAAAGACTAAATTGAACACATCAAAAGTTAGTGCACAATATATAATATTCATGGCCTTAGCATTCATGGTGCACATAGCATCATCCTCTGATTTGAATTCTTTTGAATCTTGTGGTACTTGTTTATCATCAACTACCTTTAAAGGAATATTAGGACCATCATTGAAATTCTCCATAAAGCGTAATCAATAGCTTTAATATGAATCTCTATCCTACTTATCCACCAATTAAAATTTGTAGAATTAAACATTGGAGGCCTAGATGAACTTTCCCCCTTAAGATGCATAAAACTAGTGGTTGCCATGGATTTTTTGATTTCAAAACCACAAGGTTTTGAAAACAAAATTCATCAAGCTCTAACACTAATTGTTGGCCCAAGTGCAACCAAGAGGGGGTCAATTAGTTACTTCTACAAAATTTTAGTGAAACAAAATTTACAATCAAATTCACTCAATGAAAGATCAAGAATGAATCAAGTAATGTTAAGCACAAATAAAGCAACTAAATAAAGGATGATACGGAAAATAGTACACCAGAATTTATGGAGGTTCAACTCCACCAACTAGAGTCTACATTATCTCTACTCGAGATTTCTTCCACTTGAGATTTCCTCCATTATCTCTTGATCAAGATTACAATGGTATTTTCTTCAAGGATCACATCCAACCAAACATTAGTTTTTTCTAAGGCTAACTAGAAACCACTCCCTAGTATTCTTCATGAATCACTAGGAACCACTTCCTCACACAAGGGATTCTAAGGTTTGAAGTATTTTCAAACTCACAAGCTCACACAATAGGACTCTTCCTAGATATACAAGTGAAAGTACAAGAACATTAATGATTTTCTCAAGGCAAGCTGTATCTCTTGGATTTGATGATGAGTTCACTCTTCTAATAGGCAAGAGTTGTCTCTAAGGTGTTTCTCCATGTATTTAAACTCCTTCGGGGGCCAAAAAGACATTAAAGAACTGTTAGGAATGATAGAATAAACTCCAAGAAAGTAGGTGATTGCTGCTATCAAATTTAATAGGAATAATGCTTTCGTCACCCAATTTCACCAGGGTGAAAAACTGTCACTCGGTTGAAATTTCTATCTTATATCACCACCCAAGATTTGAACTCCAATAGCTAGATTGATCATTAATGAGATGTCAACACATGGTCCACATGGCTAGCTAAATTGGCATGATTTTAAAATGAATTTTCAAGGACTTTTTCAACCAAAGAATCACATAGAGGTCTGGACAGAAATTTTCACCCAGTTAACAAAATGTCAGTCAAGTGTTTTTCTTGTCTAGAACCAAGAACAACTCAAACTAAAAAAAATGCTCCAGTTTCAATAGGTTAAAAGTTTTTTTCCCTGTTGAAATAACACCTCAAGAATTTTTTAACCTCCAAACATCTAAATTTCAATGTTTATTTCTTCCATTGGATTGTTCTTTTTTGAGCAACACTTGAAACAACTTGAGAAACAATGAACATCGTCTAAAAACTACGTAAATTTGTTTAATTACCTAGCACACCAAAATAAACACATTAGTCCTACATAAATGTTTTGTTATCATCAAAATTCTAAGTTAATTGATTGGTATATATCCAAAAATCTCCCCTTTTTGATGATGACAAAACAACCTTTCAAAAATCATATATAACATCAAAAAAATAAGCATAAACATTGGTTCTCCAATTCTATCTCTTCCCCTTTTGTCATAATCAAAAAGGCATGTGGATGATCAAAATAACTCATGAAATATTCTCTAGTATGAATACCACAACATGCAATAAACTCCTTCTTAATCAAGGCATACAAACTTTAAGGTATTTTCACAAAAAACCATGCTCACCTTAGTTCAAGTATATAAAAATTTTGTCCCCCTTTCTAAATCAACAAAATAGCCAAATATCAATTAATAGGGCAGCAACATAGCATTATAATGATCATGGTAACATCAAGCACATCACATATCTTCTAAGAATAATGAATAACTCATATATACTTATCATGCAACATACCACCACCAAATAGCTCAATGCATCAATAATCACGATTAATCGATGAAAATCAACAATGTTACCAAAATTGAGCATTAATCTCAAGCATTTTCTATTGATTCAAGTCCCTAGTTTCCTTATGGCTAGAGCTTCATATATAAGCTTCTAATTATTACTCCATGCTCTAGCACCCTGCAAAAAATCTGATATTTTGATGTTTGGTACCCAAATCTCTATGGGTTCATGAGAGTTAGCTCCAACAATTTTGATTCCTTTAAGAACCCATACTAATTTGTAGCCAAAAGAAACTTTTCCTCTTTTTATCATGCATTTGTAAGAATAGTGTCCTTTTCTACCATAAACATAACATGTTACAAAAGAACTAGATGAGGATGTAGATGCATCGATAAATCTATTCCTAAATTTTCTTTGCTTTATCAAGGGACTAAAACCAATTCCCACTTTTTCATAGACTTATTTTTTAACACCAAGCAATAAATCAATTTTTTCTTCACCTTTGATAAATCTAGATAAAGATTGACTACGATCAAATTTATCCTTTATCAATTCATCTATTTCTTGTCTCAAGGATAAGCTAATATCCAAATTCTCCTTATTTGAGTCATCTATTTATTTTGTTAGAGAGACATTTAAAACCTTCAATTCATCAACCTTTTTTGCGAGTCTTTTTGAATTTTTTGAAAAGCTCATGAAAAGCATCTAATAATTCTTTATATGAGCAACTAGATGAGCATGATGATGATGATGATGAATTACTAGAGTAAGTACTTGTTACCTCATATTTCTCTTTTTCCATGAGACACAAGTTGGGGTAACTTTGACTTAAAGACACTTCATCTTCTTTAATCATCAACCAAAGATTAGCTTGATCACTTATGTCATTTGATGATAAAGAGCTTTCACTATAGGAAGAGCAACTATCATTCTGTGCCATTATAGCTCTAAGTTTCTTCTTGTTTCTTCTCTTGTGCTCCTTTTGCTTATTCAATGGACAATCAAATTGTAGATGTTCGGGCTCCTTACACTTGTAGCAAGTGATTTCATTCTTTTTGCTTGTATAACTCTTGTTCTTTGACCTTTTGAGAAATTTCTTGAACTTATTAGTCAAGATTGCTACATCATCCGAATCATCTTCATTTGAAGAAAGTGAAGATGAATCATCTTCTTTAACTTTGAAGGCCATTGACTTGTTCTTTTTGTTGAGTATTTCTTCCTTATGCTTCTTCATCTCATATGTCAATAACTTCCCAAATAGCTTATCGATGTGCATGGTCATGATGCTTCCACCTTTATTAATGGCTTCAACTATCCTTTTCCATGAAGAAGGAAAGCTCCATAAGATATTTCTCACAAACTCTTCTTTTGTATACTTCTTTCCAAGCAACTTGAGTGGCATAAGGATTTCATTGAACCTTTGGAACATATCTTGAATGCTCTCTCTTGGCTCATTGGTGAAAAGTTCATATGCTCTACCTAGCATGTACATCTTGGTCTACGACCTCTCCTCAAGCCTGTCCACTTGAGATTTCCTCCACTATCTCTTGATCTAGATTACAATGGTGTTTTCTTCAAGGTTCAAATCTAACCAAACACTAGTTTTCTCCAAGCCTAACTAGAAACTACTCATTAGTTTTCTTAAATGATCACTAGGAACCACTCTCACACATAAGAGATTCTAAGGTTTGAAGTATTTTCAAACTCACAAGCTCACCCAATGGCACTCTTGCTCAGTATATAAGTGAAAGTACAAGAACATTAATGATTTTCTCAAGTATGCTCTTTCTCTTGGATTTGATGCTGAATTCTCACTTCTAATGGCCAAGAGTTGTCTCCATGTATTTACATTCATTTGGGGACCAAAATGACGTTAAACAGTTATTAAGAATGATAGAAAAAGACTCGAAGAAGGCATGTGACTGTTGCTGGCAAAATTGATAAGGAAAATGTCTCTGCCACCCAGTTTCACCTAGGTGAAAAAAATTATCTCGGTTGAAATTTCGGTCTTATATCACTGCCCAAGATTTGAACTCCAATGGCTTGATGGCTTAGACATGCCAACACGTGGTCTACATGGCTAACTGAGTTGGCATGATTTTAAAATGAATTTTCAAAGATGTTTTCAAATGAAGAATCAAGCGAAGGTTTGGACTGAAGTTTTCACTCGGTTGAAAAATTTTCACTAGAGTCTTTTTCTTGTCTAGAACAAAGAACGACTTGGACTTGAAAAACTACTCTACCTTCAATAGGTTGAAAGTTTTCACCCTGTTGAAACAATGCCTCCTGGATTTTTTAAACTCCAAACTTCTAAATTTTAATGTTGATTTCTTCCATTGGATTTCTTCCTTTTCAAGAAACACTTGAAACAGTTCAAAAAACTTGAGAAGCACTTTAAACAACTTGAGAAACAGTGAACATCATCTAAAAAATATGTAAATTTGTCTAATTACCTTGCACACTAAAGTAAAGACATTAATCCTTCATAAATGTTTTATTATTATCAAAATTCTAAGTTAATTTATTAGAACAAATCTAACAAGGAGTTTTCCCTTTGTAGGAACATTTAGTTCTCATTTCATTATAGGACTTTGAGTGTGTTTGATCATCAAGAGATTTCTGAGTTCTTATTAAGAATCTTCAAGTAGTTTTTTGACCTTCTTGCTAAGTTTTTTTTCTGCTGGGTCCATGGGGGCCCATAGCTTATGAGTTAATAGCTTGCGAGGCCTTCTAAATGTCAAGACCTCCAATGTGCTTATGAGGGCTCATAGCTCTTATGAGCACTTCCGTATTGCCCGATAAATGAAGACTCGTCAAACACAATGTTTTCAGTGTTTTTTTTTCTAGCAAGGACTAAGGGCAATCTTTTCAAAGCCTTTTCTGGATTTTTCTTTGGGCTTGTATCTTTTAGGGATGTTTTTGTGAAATCATCTTTTGTTGGACCAAATAATTTCCTCAAGCTTGTACTTTGATTTTAACTTCATGGTGGCCTATAGCTATTGGGTGGCAACTTTCACATCCCTCTACATGTTGGGATTTAGGCTATGGTCATTTATCTGAGAAGACCTCAAGTTCTGTCTCATTTCTTTCTTTTTGTGGGGTCGTTTAGCCCTTTCTTGCATTGTTACTTTGGCTTTATCTGATGCCTTCATTTGGTTTTGTTGTTGCCACTTCAGTGGAGATGGGTTGTCATTGCCAACTACTTTATCAGTCTTCTAGGGCAAGATGCCTTTTTTTTTTTTTGAGATTTGGCCTGCAAATCGTGTCTAAGCACTTATTGGCATACTCTTGTTTACTTGTTGATGTTATTTATAGTGCTTGGAAGATATTACACAAGGAAGTCTCATGTATGAAAGATTCATTTTTTCTGTCAAAATAGTTTTCCCTTTTTGTGCAGACATCATCCTTTTGTGATTGTCTTGCATTCAAGAGGCCTTGGGATTAGTGTCCATGTCTTCGCCTTTGTGTCATAATCCTTCATTAGACTTAGTTGTATCTCAATGTTTTTATTCTAGAGGCTTTTGGGGTCATTTTGCTCTGTTTGCTCTACCTTTACTTCATGAGCCATCGTTAGGCTTCTTGGATAGCTTGTCCTTTTTGCAGTTTTTGGTATACCATATTTATCATTAGGCATTTAGCCTTCGTAGGGTCAACCTCCCTTTTTATTGTGTGGCCTCATTCAGGGCCCCTGACTATTAGGCTTTTAGCCTTTCTAAGGTTTGCCTCCCTTCTAATCATGTGACCCATGAAAAGCCTCTAGCTGGTTGGCTTTTAGCCCCCATAAGGTCAGCCTGTCTTTTGATCATGTGGCCTCGTAAAGGGCCTTTGGCTATTAGGCTTTTAGCCTTCATAAGTTCAGCCTCCCTTCTGATCGTGTGGCCTCATGAGAGGCCTCTTGCTGTTAGGCTTTTAGCCTTCATAGGGCCAACCTCCATTTTGATTGTGTGGCCTCGCTCTAGTTGTTAAGCTTTTAGCCTTCTTAGGGTTAGCCTTCATTTTGATTATGAGGCCTCGCTTTAATTGTTAGGCTTTTAGCCTTCGTAGGGTTAGCCTCATGAGGGGCCTCCCTTCTTAATTTTCTTTTTCTATTTTGAACTTATACTCTAGGGGCCGATCTTCCCTTCTTGATTTTCTTTTTCTGCTTAGGGCTTGCAGTCTAGCTTTTGTGATAGATGATAGCAAGTTCTACTAATCAACCTGTGGTGAAGAATTTTGATGCAACAACGAGGATCTAGCTTGTAAAATTTAAGGTAATGAAACAGTTAACTAAGCCCATGGCATCAATTGTGGATGGGTGTTACTAGGACGATGTGTTTGAAACTGCTGATAGTCCCCTAGCTTCACACTAATCCCTTTTTTCATCTTTATATCATTTTCTTCATTCATTTGATGCAATTGAGATGTCTGGTGTGCCTAAAACTGAGCATGCATTTGTTTCTTCACTTGCTGTTGTCGAAGTAACTACTGCTTCATAATTTACTGATGGCACTGATATTGTTGTTTGATATATTGTGATTGTAGCATAAGTTGGTTCTATGATTGTTTCAGATGCTGATACTGAAGGATGCTGGCATTTGACTGAGAATTTATGTGCGACTGTAAGACATTAGCCCCTCATTATGAAGGAAAAGTATTGAAGTTTGCCTGCTGGGAACCATTAACAGGATTATGTAAAGAACTGGGGAAAACCTATCGCATTGAACCCATATCAACATTTCCTTGTCTTGAATCCAAATCGGGGCCAAGTTGTAGTTGATGTATTGTTGCTTGTTAGGTGTTTGAAGCCAAAAAAAAAAAAAGAAGACATAGTATCATGTTCCAAGTTTCTCACATTGCTCTATTGTATTGCTAATATAGTACCTTGCAAGTTCATTAACTGTAACTAGATTCATCCGATTATCAAGTGAATATGCTTGATTAATCTGAGACATTGGCTGCTTGAGGTAAGGTATGTTATATAAGTGGTCATCTTGTACTTAAAGGAATCTTGCAATGAAGTTGTACTCAAAGGAATTGTGCAATGAATTTGTAATGCACACCTCGGATGTGTTACCCTTGAAGTATTTCAATATGCGTTAGAACATGTGTATTAAATGATTATCACAACCATATGTATATCAAGTAATGGTCATCTTTGAATAGGGGGATAGGATTATATTGTTAATAAAAATATTTTTTTTTAGTAGCTCAAGGGAAAATGTGTGAATTTTCCCTACCATTATCGTGCTGGTATAGATACAACATGGCTCTGTGGTCTAAACTTTTTGTGCCCCTCTTGTACATGTAGAAGTCTTCTTAAGCTGCTTGGCTATCGAGCTCTATGGTTAAGCTACTTGGCTTGGTGTGATTGACTTGTCAAAAACTAGTGACCTCATTGCTTCATTATAAGCTAGGCTTTACTGCTTATCTAGGTTAGCTCCTACAACTTTAGCCATAGCCTCTTCACAAAAAGTGAGTCAAATATGCCTAATAACTTTAACGCAAGATACACTTGCTAGTTGGCATGAGGAGCAATTCAAAATACCATCATGCTTGCATGCACAGTTTACAAAATTTATATATGAATGCATGCTTATATAGGAAATCTTGGCATTTCATGCTTTGTAATTCAAAGCATATCTTATGCGTGCTTATCCATGTAGTGGGTTAATAATGGTAGCATGAGAACTTATGTGGATTATATTGACTTTGGACATGTACTTGATTTATCAGTCTCTTGTGCAATGTGCAATAGCAATGATGCACTTAGCTTGTAAATTCTTGTCTTTAAGAGGTTTATATCAATGTATAATGATATCAATTTTATGCCTAGTCCATACTTTCCATGCACATGTCCATTGGCATTGGCATCTTTATGTGCATAAATGCATCCATAATATCATATGTTTTTCGAGCGAAGATATATGCAGTAACATATTTGGTACCTTGGGGAAAATTGGCAATTTTCCCATACTTTGGGGTGCTCCATGGCGTTAGTACCATTTTTTTTATTTGTCTTGCACGGCTTCTTTTCATTTTGTTTTCCTTTTGCCTGGTTCCCCTCCCTTGGACATGACCGCACATAAGCCAAGCTCTTTTGACCATTTCGTCCCTCTTTTTTCTTCTTACCAAGTTCCGTACTTCACTCTCCCTTTTCTGTTTTCTTTTCCAGCAATTTCTGGAGAAACAGAAGATTTGGTGCGAGATTGCTGCGCAGAGCAGCCACAAGGGAAACGGCCACACCTCCTTCGGCGTCCTCGAGGGACAATATTGAATTTTCTCCCATATGCCAGTTTAGCAGCAACTGCTCGGCATCTTATTTTCTGGATTGCGGCAACACCATCGTTCTAAATTCATTTTGTTGTTCCTCCTCTTTCTTTTTGTTTTTTCATTTTCTTGATTGCAGCAGCACCTTCTCTCTTTCTTTCTCTCATTTTCTTTTTTTCTGTCAAATTGCAAAAGGGAAGCACGGACTTCGTGAAATCCTGGTTCTGTATCTCCCTTCTCATCCAGACGCGCTTTGTGGCTTGGAGTGATTTTCGACGGTTCGAGCAGTGATGGGAGAGAGGGATCTTGAGCCCTTATTGTTCGGGCTGGTGGAGGAGGAAGCATCGACTCCGTTGTAGACGGAGGCCCCCGTCAGCCATGCAGGCGGGTTTCGCTAGAACACTTCATCGGGGCAGTATATCTGTGACTTGTTCTTGCCTCTTCCAACTGTTGCTGCGCCCATCTTTCTCGCGTCGGAACTCGTCAAAGGCTAAGCTCACCCCACAACCATCGATTCTGAAGATAACCGCTACCGGTCCAGTGATCTAAGGGTCCAGTGATCAATCCCTTAGACATGGCCATGCATCTCAAATAATTATCCCCAAATGTCAAGCGTAGGTATTAGGGTCAGATCTGGTGAGCGATGGCCTCCACAAGTGAAGATTCCGATTCTTCTTAACAATTACGCTTCTGCCAGTGGCCACGGCGATTTCACTGCCGAAGCTCGAACTTTGAGACCAGCATGCCCTCATGGGCTGAAGTTCGTACTCCACAAGTTTAAGACTTGGAATGTTTACAAACTCACAAGCTCACACAATAGCACTCAAGCTAGATATACAAGTGAAAGCAAAAAACTTGGCTCTTTTCTCAAATGATGAACACTTTGATAAGCATTTGATGATGAATCTTTGATCTTATTGCCAAGTTAGTTCCCAAAGTGTTTATCTATGTTTTTATACTCATTTTGGAGCCAAAGAGACGTTGAAAAGCTCCATAAATTCTGGTGACCGTTGCTCTGTTTTTTTGTGCAAAAGAGGAAAAGTTCCAGACTTCGCGTTGAGTTTCAAGTTTAACGGGTTAAACTCGATTTCGTCCTCCAATGGTCAAAAACGGCTAGAGAAGCTCATTAAAAGCTCTGCCAGTCAGTCCAGGTGGCGTCCTCTGGTTCGTCCAAGTGCCATCTGAATCTTTGACTGAAATCGTGCCACTTGTAGAATTTGAACGAAGCTTTCAGGCTTCGACTTAACAGGTTAAAACCAAAGTTTAATGCGTTAACTGATGATTTTGAAAAATTACAGGAAACTCAGACTACGGATTAAGCCAGTTTAATGCATTAAAGTAAAGACTTGGGAGCAACTTAGAAACACTTGTCATTTGTAAAACAAACTTGATTCAAACATTAATATATTTTGATAACCTGCTAACTTCTCTTCAAAAACAAGTTTTATCATCAAACTTAAAACATATTTTTTGAAATAACACTTGAAATACTTTGAATTTAAGCACAACTTTAACAAATATATTTTGACCCAATAAAATGAGATTAAACACAATAACACAATACACTTGTCATCATCAAAATTAAATATTTGCTTGGAACAAATCCAACAATCTCCCCATTTTTTATGATGACAAAACAATCTTTCAAAAAATACATATAACATCCAAACAATAAGCATAAACAATGATTCTCTCCCTTTATTAAATATTCTTCAATGTTATCTCTCCCCCTTTTTGTCATAATAAAAAAGATATATATATCAACAAAATAAATAATGAAAATTTTTCAAACAAAGTTACCACAACATGTAATAAGCTCCCCCTTAATTAATGCATACAAATTCTAAAGTACTTTTACAAGAAACCATGCTCCTCATTAGTCCAAGCATATAAAAAATTTCTCCCCCTTTCTAGATCAAGCAAAATATTAAAATATCAACTAATAGGCTAGCAACATAATATTTTTCATACAAAATTATATCATCAAAATATTGGAACAAATCCATAATTATCATGATGCTCATAAAACATATCACATATCTTCCAAGAATAATGAATAACTTATATATACTCATTAAGCAACATGGCACAACCAAATAGCTCAATGCATCAATAATTACCATTAACCAAATAAAATCAACAATGTTACCACAATTTGAGCTTTAATCTCAAGCACTTCTCATTGTGCTCCAAATCCCCAATTTCTTTGTGCATAGAGCTTTATGTGTATGCTTCTAATTTTTTCTCCATGCTCTAGCACCCTACATGAGATTTCAAGTTTTGATTTTTGGTACCCAAATTTCTTTGGGTCCTTGAGGGTTAGCTCCAATAATTTTAGTTCCTTTAGGAACCCATACTAATTTGTAGCCAAAATGAACTTTTCCTTTTCTAACCATGCATTCATAAGAATAATGACCTTTTCTACCACAAGCATGACATTTTACAAGTGAACTATATGAGGATGTAGATGCATCAACAAATCTATTCCCAAATTTTCTTTCCTTCATCAAGGGATTAAAACCTATTCCCGCTTTGTCATAAAGTCCTTTTTGAGCACCAAGTAACAAATCAAGGTTTTCTTTACCTTTAACAAATTTAGACAAAGATTGGGTAAGATCAAGTTTATCATTTTTTAATTTATCTATTTCTTGTTTCAAGGATAAACTAATATCTAAGTTCTCCTTCTTTAAGTCATCTATTTGTTTTGTTAAAGAAGCATTTACAACCTTCAATTCATCAACCTTTTTGACAAGTCTTTTTGAATTTTTGAAAAGTTCATGAAATGCATCTAATAATTCTTCATACAAACAACTAGATGAGCATGATGAGGATGATGATGTGTTACTAGAATAAGTACTTGTTACCTCATTTTCTTCTTTTGCCATGAGACACAAGTTGGGGTAGCTTTGATTTGAAGAGACTTCATATTCTTTAATCATCAAGCAAAGATTGGCTGGATCACTTGTGTCATTTGATGATGATGAGCTTTCACTATCGGATGAGCAACTATCACTCTAAGCCGCCATAGCTTTAAGTTTCTTCTTTCCTCTCTTGTGATTTTTGTGCTTTTTTGGCTTGTTTAATGGACAATCAAATTGTAGATGTCTGAGCTCCTTACACTTGTAGCAAGTGAACTCATTCTTTTTGCCACTAGAACCCTTATTCTTCGACCTCTTGAGAATTTTCTTAAACTTCTTGATCAAGATTACTACATTATCCGAATGATCTTCATTTGAAAAAGATGAAGATGAATCATCTTCTTTAACTTTGAAGGCCATTAACTTGTTTTTGTTGTTGAGCCTTTCTTCCTTTTGCTCCTTCATCTCATATGTCAATAATTTCCCAAATAGCTCATCAATGTGCATGGTCTTGATGCTTCTGTTGGGTTTCGGGAGCCAAACAGCGCAGCGGAATTTAACCGAAACCCTCCAGGATCCAAGTGAAACGGGGTAAACCGGGTGTTCGAAAATTTCATACCTAATTTTCGGTTGAGATCTCTCACTCAACTGTAGAGTCGAATCACAAAACCTGAACAGTTGACGTGTTCAGGCTCTCTATGGTATCCACACGAGCCTCTCGGGATCACCACGCTTCCACCACGTCCCGGCAGATGCGTTTCTCTTGCGCACGCAGTGCTAGCTTGCGTCCTCCAAGGAATTGCAAGAGAAGAGTGTGGATGTCCTTTTGGGAGGCTAGGGCAAGGAGACCTGCGAATTTCTCACTTAAAAGTTGTATTTATAGTGAGACTCAACTTCCAGGCCTAATGGGTTTCAAAGCCCTAATCCAATTAGGATTTAATTTCGGGCTTAATAATGGCTCAACTCTTTGGCCCATTATTAATACGAAATTAAAGTGAAACCATAACCCAAATAATTAGCCCATGCACTCTAATGATCCAAATAGCTCTATGTGTGCGACCCAATAGGCTCTTACCACGTTGGCAATGATCATAAATCACATTTATGATCATAAGCAATGAGCGGTGTCTAGCAACACATCATTGCTACCCAAGTGACAAGATTGTCGGTGATTCGACTAAACCTTTATGATCATCACCGATATATGCCATTGTCCCTTTGTCCAAGATATCAAGACTAAGCACGAGACATGGAATGTGTCACTCTCGTATAGCCCAATCTTTGGTTTCTTGATTACCGAGTAGACCAACTTAAACTGATGACATTGATATCGTATATCAACTCATCCGAGCATGGCCATGCATTTTTCTAAGTCTTACTCTATCAAGGGGCCCAAAGATATCACTCCCGTTACATAGGAGGGACAAATCCCATCTTGATCATACAAATCCCTCCGCATGATATGTGACATACCCAATGACCTCCTTCAAGTTCACTCAGTTACGAGCAACAAAGGAAAGTATCAAAGTATGTGACTCACATGTAGGGAACCTTGATGATCTTAGGTCGAAGGACTACATATACCATGATCACTATGAGAATCACTTATGACACTCATATAACGATCCATGTAGTGTTCTCATGGTGGGTCGGTCCAGTACACAAGTTCTCCAACTTGTACCCATATGTAGACTACATATCTCATATTAGTCTCCACATATGCTAGTCATTATGTATTATTGCAACCCGCTCCACAATAATACTAGACTAGGGACGTTTAAGAATATCATTATTCTAGGGTTACAATTATGTTTATTACGTTACGCAGAAACAAAACAACAAACAAAATTGCTGGATTAATGCCTAAATAAAATATCATGACTCAATGTGCAAAAATACAATCATCTCATGATTGGCTTTTTGGGCACAACACTAACAATCTCCCACTTGCACTAAAAGCCAATCATCCATGTATCTAATACCGATGGACCTAGAATGGCTATCATGCTTCTGCTGCGTAAGGGGCTTTGTCAGTGGATCAGCAATGTTGCTGTCTGTCGAAGTCCTGCATATCCTTACATCACCCCTCTCGATGATCTCCCTGATGAGATGATAGCGTCGGAGTATGTGTTTGGATCGCTGGTGAGATCGAGGTTCCTTAGCCTGTGCGATTGCTCCATTGTTGTCACAATAGAGCTCTATCGGGTCGGCAATGCTTGGAACCACTCCAAGTTCAGTGATGAACTTCTTGATCCAAACTGCCTCCTTCGTAGCATCAGAGGCGGCAATGTACTCAGATTCTGTTGTAGAGTCAGCTACTGTCTCTTGCTTTGAACTCTTCCAGCTCACAGCACCACCACCAATACAAAACACATAACCAGATTGCGATCTAAAATCATCCTTATCGGATTGGAAGCTTGCATCGGTGTAACCCCTTACAACGAGCTCATCTTCACCTCCAAAGACCAAGAATGCATCCTTAGTCCTTCGTAAGTACTTAAGGATGTTCTTAACAGCTGTCCAGTGACTCTCACCGGGGTTCGATTGGTACCTACTCATCATGCTCAAAGCATATGAGACATCGGGACGAGTACATATCATGGCATACATGATAGATCCAATTGCTGAGGCATATGGAATCTTACTCATGCGCTCTCTCTCCTCGGGTGTACTCGGACACTGAGATCTAGAAAGAGTGATACCATGTGACATGGGCAAGAATCCTTTCTTGGAATCTTGCATGCTAAACCTCTTTAGCACCTTGTCAATGTATGTACTTTGACTTAGGCCAAGAAGCTTTCTAGATCTATCTCTATAGATCCTGATGCCTAACACATAGGCTGCTTCACCCAAGTCCTTCATAGAGAAACATTTCCCTAGCCAAGTCTTCACAGACTGTAGCTCAGGAATGTCATTCCCGATGAGTAGTATGTCATCTACATACAACACCAAGAAGACAATAGCGCTCCCACTAACCTTCTTGTAGACACAAGGTTCATCTTCATTTTTGATAAAACCAAACTCTTTGATTGCTTCATCAAAACAAAGATTCCAACTTCGAGAAGCTTGCTTCAGTCCATAAATGGACCTTTGCAACTTGCACACTTTATTGGCATTCTCAGGAGTGACAAAACCCTCAGGTTGTGTCATGTACACATCCTCAAGTAGCTTTCCATTTAGGAATGCAGTTTTGACATCCATTTGCCATATCTCATAATCATAGTGTGCAGCAATAGCAAACAAAATTTGGATGGATTTAAGCATAGCAACTGGTGAAAAAGTTTCATCATAGTCAATACCATGAATTTGCTTGAAACCTTTTGCAACCAATCGTCCCTTAAAGGTAATCACATTACCATCCATGTCAGTTTTCTTCTTGAAAACCCATTTGCACCCTATGGGTTTTACCCCTTCAGGTGGGTCAACCAAAGTCCATACTTGGTTTTCATACATGGATTCCATCTCGGATTTCATGGCCACTAGCCACTTCTCAGAGTCAGGCCCCGACATAGCTTGTTGGTAGGTTGTGGGCTCATCCTGATCCATGAGCATCACATCACCGGTGTGAGTCACAAGAAATCCATATCTCTCGGGCTCACGCCGAATCCTACCAGACCTACGTGGGCTCTGTGCTACAGGAACAGACTCTTGAACCACAACATCTTGTGGTGTCTGTTCAGGTTCCATTTCAGGTTCGATGTCTCCTTGTTGTTCTTGAATTTCTTCAAGTTCTACTTTCCTCCCACTAGTTCCTTTAGAGATAAACTCTTTCTCCAAAAAGACACCAGTTCGAGCAACAAACACTTTTTGCTCAGAAGGATTGTAGAAATAGTAACCCTTTGTTTCTTTGGGATACCCAACAAAAAGGCATTTTTGAGATTTGGGCCCTAGTTTGTCAGAGGATTGACGTTTCACATAAGCGTCACAGCCCCAAATCTTCATAAAAGACAAATTGGGACGCCTCCCACTCCATATCTCATATGGTGTCTTTTGAACCGATTTAGATGGAACTCGGTTTAGTGTAAAAGCGGCTGTCTCTAGAGCATGTCCCCAAAAGGAGTTTGGAAGGTCAGCTTGACTCATCATAGAGCGAACCATGTCTAACAGAGTTCGATTTCTCCTTTCAGATACACCATTCCATTGAGGTGTACCTGGTGGAGTGAGTTGTGATACTATACCACACTCCTTCAGATAGTCAAGGAATTCTCGATCCAAGTACTCTCCACCTCGATCTGATCGAAGCACTTTGATACTCTTCCCGAGTTGATTCTCTACTTCATTCTTGAATTCTTTGAACTTTTCAAAGGATTCTGACTTGTGTCTCATAAGATACACATAGCCATATCTGCTGAAGTCATCAGTGAAAGTAATGAAGTATTGGAAACCTCCTCTAGCTTGTGTAGACATAGGGCCACATACATCACTATGTATGAGTCCTAGTAAGTCATTAGCCCTTTCACTTTGCCCTGTGAATGGGGCTTTGGTCATCTTGCCCAACAAACATGACTCACATGTCTCATATGATTCAAAATCAAATGAGTCCAAGAGTCCATCCTTATGGAGCTTGGATATGCGGGTCTCATTTATATGGCCCAAGCGACAGTGCCAGAGATAGGTCGGGTTTGAATCATGTAATCTGACCTTCTTGGTATTCACATTATAGATTGGATCTTCGAGGTCTAGAACATACAACCCATTGCTAAGTTGAGCACTACCATAAAAGATTTCATTCAAATAAATAGAACAACATTTGTCCTTTATTATAAATGAAAAACCTTTCTTGTCCAAACAAGAAACAGAAATCAAATTTCTACTAATAGTAGGCACAAAGTAGCAGTTGTCTAATTCTAAAACTAATCCACTAGGTAAAGTGAGAACATAAGTCCCTACGGCTAAGGCAGCAACCCTTGCTCCATTTCCAACACGTAGGTCCACTTCACCTCGGGCCAATCTTCTACTTCTACTTAGATCCTGCACATTTGCACAAATGTGAGATCCACATCCAGTATCCAATACCCAAGATGAGGAAGTAGAAAAGTTAGCCTCTATAACAAAAATACCTGAAGTGGAAGTCTTACTTCCCTTTTCCTTAGCAAGTTCTTCAAGATAGAGCTTGCAATTGCGCTTCCAGTGTCCAGGTTGCTTACAATGGAAGCACTCCCCTTCCTTTGCCACACCACCCTTTCGTTTCAGTGCAGCTGAAGAAGAACTAGCATTGGACTTTCCATTAACTTTTATCCTTCTTCTTGTTGGCTTTTCCCTTTCCCTTGCCCTTTTGAACCATAAAAATGGGCTTAGCCTTCTTAAGGTTTTGCTCAGCAGTTCTCAACATGTTGAGTAATTCAGGAAGGGACTTGTCAAGGTCGTTCATGTTATAGTTCATGACGAACTGACTGTAGCTTTCAGGCAACGATTGCAAGACTACATCGATAGCCAACTCTTTTTGAAGAGCAAATCCCAAATTCTCAAGATTCTCAATGTACCCAATCATCTTGAGCACATGAGGACCCACGGGACTTCCCTCAGACATCTTGCACTGAAACAATGCCTTAGAGGTCTCAAACCTCTCATGCCTAGCTTGCTCTTGGAAAAGCATTTTGAGATGTTCGATCATATCGAACGCCCCCATGTTCTCATGTTGCTTCTGAAGCTCAGATTCCATGGTAATAAGCATGAGGCATGCAACATCCAAAGCATCATCAGAATGCCTCTTGTGAGCATCCCTTTCAGCTCTTGGAGCAGTGGCAGCAGGCTCATTCGGAATGGGCTGCTCTAGGACATAAGCCTTTCTCTCTTGTTTGAGGACTATCCTCAAGTTTCGGTACCATTTGAGAAAGTTGGTCCCATTCAGTTTTTCCTTCTCAAGGATCGATCGCAACGAAAGTGTCGATGTGTTTTGTGCCATGGTTATCTACAACAGTAAATATGCAGTGTAAGAGTCATGTATTTTAATTCATTTAATAAGGACTTTTATTAAACGATACTCCCACTATTTTCCTCAAAATAATAACCCTCGATATTATTTTGGAACACCTCGGCGCTAAGGTATTCTAGTGGGCCAAGATCCATATTTGACCACAACCTGAGTCAGCTTTGGCTTTTCTCTCAAGTTACAGCTATTTAGGTAGGCAACTCCTTGCCAATTGCATCTTATGCAACTCTTGGATAGTTGGGTGAACAACACTTGTCCAAGCTCATCTCATGAGCTTAAGCCCAACTCTATGCCTCTAAGTCCCTAATCCTATTAGGATGACTTAGTTAAGTCGAACCCAAAGTTAGCAATTTGGATATCACTATTATCCCATCGCGCCTTACCAAGATGAACATAGGTGCTTTGCTTTGGCAAACCCACCTAATGTTGATCAAAGTCTTGACGAGTGCCAACATTTGGAAGGCATCACATTTAATGACTTAATATTTGTTTGAGGGATTTTTTTCTTTTGATCTCACCAATTTGTTATCTCCGGTTGTCTTATACATGCATCACATACAAATATAAAACATGCATCTCATGCTTACAAGAAAGTAAACGTGACATGGTTATAGCCCAAACTATGCGATATTCTCAAGCCAATGAGAATATCATAAAAGCCTAAGAAAAGAAAAGAGTCTTCACAAGCTCCTTCTCTTCCTTTCTTGGTTGCCCTTTTGTTGTCACCTCCTTGGACATACCACCTTGGATGATCCTTGGACATACCACCTTGGATGATCCCATAATGCACCATTACATCAATAATAGAAACCTCGAGTTACATTCGAGGGGAGTAAGGTGAGAAGAGAATGTACAATGAGAGTGATAAGAAAAGGCACGACTCGCAGGCCGTATTTACAAGTACAACCAATCAAGGGCTATAACCATGCACCATGCTTCAAACACCAATCAGCATATCATGTCAAATCTCATTCAACAAAGATGCATGCCAATTTTCGCGTGTTGATTAACCAGTTTTTATTTATGTGGCGCTTCGCATACGGCGGTCCCGCTGGCCTGTCAGTGGGCGGTGGTTCCGCTGACCGGTCAGCGGACGAGGTCAAGGGGAGCCGCCCTTGCGGGGGGCGTGGGGGGCAGCGCCCCCCTGCGCAAAAAATTTTCTTACAATTGCTTAGCCCGAAATCTTGTATTTTGAGAAAGTAGGCACCCGAGACTCCTCTATTCGAGCCACCAAAAATACCTTACTTTCAGTGCCTGAACAGGCTGAATCCGAACCAAGCTAGGGTTTCTGCAACTATTGCAAGAATCCTAATCCATATAGGTATCTCATACCATTCAATTTGAGATTAATCTCATTAACCAATTTGTGTCGTTTCTTCATATATCTCATATGTTCATTACGAATTCCAGTTTCATGCATCTTGAATCAATCTAATTAATCATGGCCGAAAAGCAACCGAACACATAGCATCATGCGATTCAACACTCAATCCCGATTTAGGGTTTCACCAGTAGCTCTGATACCACTGATGGGTTTCGGGAGCCAAACAGTGCAGTGGAATTTAACCGAAACCCTCTAGGATCCAAGTGAAACGGGGTAAACCGGGTGTTCGAAAATTTTCATACCTAATTTTCGGTTGAGATCTCTCACTCAACTGTAGAGTTGAATCACAAAACCTGAACAGTTGACGTGTTCAGGCTCTCTATGGTATCCACACGAGCCTCTCGGGATCACCACGCTTCCACCACGTCCGACAGATGTGTTTCTCTTGCGCTCGCAGTGCTAGCTTGCGTCCTCCAAGGAATTGCAAGAGAAGAGTGTGGCTGTCCTTTTTGGAGGCTAGGGCAAGGAGACCTGCGAATTTCTCACTTAAAAGTTGTATTTATAGTGAAACTCAACTTCCAGGCCTAATGGGTTTCAAAGCCCTAATCCAATTAGGATTTAATTTCAGGCTTAATAATGGCTCAACTCTTGGGCCCATTATTAATACGAAATTAAAGTGAAACCATAACCCAAATAATTAGCCCATGCACTCTAATGATCCAAATAGCTCTATGTGTGCGACCCAATAGGCTCTTGCCATGTTGGCAATGATCATAAATCACATTTATGATCATAAGCAATGAGCGGTGTCTAGCAACACATCATTGCTACCCAAGTGACAAGATTGTCGGTGAATCGACTAAACCTTTATGATCATCACCGATATATGCCATTGTCCCTTTGTCCAAGATATCAAGACTAAGCACGAGACATGGAATGTGTCACTCTCGTATAGCCCAATCTTTGGTTTCTTGATTACCGAGTAGACCAACTTAAACTGATGACATTGATATCATATATCAACTCATCCAAGCATGGCCATGCATTTTCTAAGTCTCACTCTATCAAGGGGCCCGAAGATATCACTCCCGTTACATAGGAGGGACAAATCCCATCTTGATCATACAAATCCCTCCGCATGATATGTGACATACCCAATGACCTCCTTCAAGTTCACTCAGTTACGAGCAACAAAGGAAAGTATCAAAGTATGTGACTCACATGTAGGGAACCTTGTTGATCTTAGGTCGAAGGACTACATATACCATGATCACTATGAGAATCACTTATGACACTCATATAACGATCCATGAAGTGTTCTCATGGTGGGTCGGTCCAGTACACAAGTTCTCCAACTTGTACCCATATGTAGACTAGATATCTCATATTAGTCTCCACATATGCTAGTCATTATGTATTATTGCAACCCGCTCCACAATAATACTAGACTAGGGACGTTTAAGAATATCATTATTCTAGGGTTACAATTATGCTTATTACGTTACGCAGAAACAAAACAACAAACATAATTGCTGGATTAATGCCTCAATAAAATATCATGACTCAATGTGCAAAAATACAATCATCTCATGATTGGCTTTTTGGGCACAATACTAACAGCTTCCACCTTCATTAATAGCTTCAACGATGCTTTTCCATGAAGAAGGCAAGCTCCACAAGATTTTTCTCACCAACTCTTCATTTGTATATTCCTTTCCAAGCAACTTTAGTGGTGTAAGAATTTCATTGAACCTTTTGAATATATATTGAATGCTCTCTCTTGGCTCAATGGTAAAAAGTTCATATGCTCTAACTAGCATATGCATCTTGGTGTCCTTGACTTGTGAAGTTCCTTCATATGTCAACAACAACCTGTTCCATATTTCCCTAGCATCATTACAAGAAGAGACTAAATCGAACACATCGGGGGTTAGTGCACAATATATAATATTCATAGCTCTAGTATTCATAGTGCACATAGCATCATCCTCCGATTTAAATTCTTTTGAATCTTTTGGTACTTGTTTACCATCAACTACTTTTAAAGGAATATTTGGACCATCTTCGATAATTCTCCATAGAGCATAGTCAATAGCTTTAATATGAATCTCCATCCTAGTTTTCCACCAATTAAAATTTGTAGAATCAAACAATGGTGGCCTAGATATGCTTTGCCCTTCAAGATGCATAAAACCAGTGGTTTCCATGGATCTTTTGATTTTGAAACCGCAAGGTTTTGAAAACAAAAATCACTAAGCTCTGATACCAATTGTTGGCCTAAGTGCAACCAAGAGGGGGGTGAATTGGTTGTATTTAAAACTTTAGCAAAATTGGAATAACCTGAATCCAAATTGGAATGAACCTGAATTGACCCGAACTCAAAATAACCCAAGCTCAAGACTAGCCTGACCCAAACCTGAAAAGACTTGTGTCTGAACCTAACAAGATCCAATTTCTATGATTTGTTGAATTAGCAAATGACTTTATGAGATTATCAGATTTTGCCTTATAAAATTATTAAATTTACCTCAAACTCTCGAGAGTTGGCAAATTTGCCCCAAAATTTTTAATTTTGTCTAGAACTTTTTAAAAACCTTCAATTCACACCCAAACTCTTCCATTTTACTTACACTGACCTCAAACGACCTCTTGGGCTCCAAATTAGTACATAAACTAAATTAATTCCTATTTTGACCCTAAATAATGATTCTAAATTTCTAAAAAAATTATAACTCAAAGTAACAATATAATTTAAATACATCCGATCATAATAACTTCTTAAGTTCTAAAATTACTGAGTTTATAGTTTCATGAATCGAATTTGCAAAGTTTTGAATTAGGTATTTTTATTAAAATAATTATATATTAATATATTTATATCAAGTTAAATTAATTTTTTAATATTATTTTTTATGCCTAGTAATTTTTTAGTTATGAGGTACCTAAATTTTGAAATTTTTTTTTTAGTCACTCATAAAAATTACAGCATGGGCCTCTAAACTTTTCAAATATTTGTATAAAAAGTCAAATTCTTTAATTTAAAATTTAGAAAAATCTAAATAAAAAATTCAATTGATCTAGTTATTCTAACTTATGCACTAATAATTCGATTATATCTAAATATCAACTCGAATTTGACCCAAAACCCAAATAACTCAACCTGAAATAAACCTGAACCCGAATAAGACTGATATAAATACAACACGAATCCAAAATCTACTCAACCCGAACCCAAATAATCCGAATTAATGCTAACTCGACCAAACTCAAACCTAAATGACCTGACGCAAACACAACCCACTAAATTGCCACCCCTCAGTATAAAAGTAGTAGCAGTAGAAGTCTCCAAACTTGTGAATATGTTGATCTTGCTAACGTTCTCATCATGTATCTGTTCTAGAATAAAGGCCTGATCATAAGATAGAATAATGAAGGAACTAGCACAGAAGAAAGAAAGTGTTTAAGTATGAGAAGTAGGCTGTTTGTCGTTTGCTAAGGGAAAAAAAAAGTTGGGGGGTGGGGGGGGGGGACAGTTGATGAACAGTAATGAACCGTGGCCACTTTCACGCTTTTTGGTATATAGTAACAATAATTTCTAGATTTAAATACAATTTGAGATTTAGATGTCATTACATTTTATTCATGCTATTTTAGGGATACGCCTCTATGTTATACTTTACCCTAGAAAAATTGTTTTAAATATTTAGGAAAAAAAATTGATAATTTAAAATACCCATTAACTTTTAAAAATATACCATAAAGACTCAGATTATTTGGGAGATGGCTATCGTACAGTTTAAATTATAAAGTTCAAGAGACAATAGGCTCAATTCATATTATTTATATCGTTTTTACAATACCATATTATACAGAAAGACTGTAAAAAATATAATATTTTAAAGTGTTTCTTAACTACCTTTGAAAGTGTTACACAAACAAACCCTTGGGACATATAAATATTACACTTTAAAATTCGTTTTGCATTACATAATAAAATAAATACGCAGTTTCAAACAATAAAAAATATTCTATCGATTAATAAAAGAAGAAAGCAGAGAAAAATTAAAAAAATGAAAATAAAAAAAATTACATGCTTCGAATAACTCTACTTCAGGCCATTTCGCTTTAAACTAAACTTATGAGCATTATTTTTATATATTATAATTATTTGTCCAAATTAAGTATTTCTTAAAGAAGTTAAAAAAATTTGCAAAATAACTTTTTAAAAATTAAGTTTTTTTAAAGTAAATTTTTACGTATTCAATCTAAAAAAAGACAATTCGGTAAAAAAAAACTTACCTTATATAATTTTTTTTTAAAATTCATTTGAACTTCTTAAAATATAAAGTTTTAATAAATTAATAATTTAAGGAAAAAATAAAAATATAAAAAATAATGCACAATAATAGATTAAATTAAGTATCCTGAAAAACTTGGTCTAAATGGTTAAAAAGAGCACAACATCGAGCAGAGCACGCTGTTCAACAAATCAGAAAACAATTGGATCTAATTCTATGTCCAACATTCAAGTTGTCGAAACCCCAAACAACAAATTTGATTTCATAGCATGACAAAAATTACGCAAATTTTGTTACATGAGACAAATTATGCAAATTATGTGCATTTCCCAAAAGCTGAAAATCAGCCAATTTCATATCTCTCTCCCCCTCTCGCTGCTGATTCTAACGTTCAATCTTCTCAGCCAAATGGAGTGAAGAATCATGTGAAAGACATCAAACCTTTGAGGAGGAGAATTGAAGACAAAATGTCTTCTCACTTGCAAAACTCTCCTCTGCATCCTTATGTATTGCCTCGTCGAAATGCTCGCAAGTATCGTCTTTAGGTTGGGGATATCCTCCACGGCAACTGCGACCGAGAACGATTCCCAGTTCAGAACATCGCTGAATGGTGGCACGTAACTCTTGGAGATGAGCACCGGGACACATCCACTGTATAGGGCCTCGACGACTCTTGGACTTGCCACTTCATAGCCACTTGGGCAGATGCAGAATTTGCTCTTCCTCATCATGTCGTAGTAGTTTATACCTTTTGGAAGGTACTTGTGGATTTGGATGTCCTCGTCCTTGCCCTCCCAGTGCTCGAGGAGGACCGGTCTTATAGGGCCATGAACGCCACCAGCGAAGAATGCTAGGACAGAACGTTGCGAGGGAGATGGGCCGCCAACCAATCCTCTAAGTTCACTAGTTTGTAGATTGATCTCTGGAATGGACACATCTTTTATGGGATCAAATCTTTCAGACGTGTTGGCATTGCATAGAGCACGAATCGAATTCTTGTACAAGTTCGGAATGGAAAGACTTGCTTCTGGCCCCTGCAAGATGGGATGTAAACTTCCCTAAGTAACAGCATTGCTGAAAATCATATACTACATCAAAATGTTAATAAGACTTACCCAGTCATGACATGAAAGCATGAAATGGTCCGCACCATAGCTTCGATTCCAATACGGGTACTTCCGGGCAATGAGGTTTACATAGTCGATAACCGTCCTTTTTATGGGTCCGAAATCATGAGAATCAGGAACATAAACATACTGGACCATCTTGGCTACACTGAAGGGTAGGAAAAAAGCATGTGCCTTCTCGGGGTCTTCTGTTTGAAATTGGCTATCCATATCGAGTTTATGGATAAAATTTCCCTCCATGGAGTATATGCTCTTGCATGGACCGTCATGGAACACCGGTGGCTCCCCTTCTTTGTACACATAAATCTTGAACTGCTTCTCCATTTCCAAATAGCTCCTGTGAATGGAAGTAAGCAAATCAGCCCCCAGAACTCCTCTTTAACCAGTAAATTAAAATTACAGCAAGTGCCATGAAATTAAGGTTCGCATCTAAGAATTTAGAAAAATCAAATATCTTTTAGTTTATTCTCTGCATTTGTGATTGATGTTGAAATTTTCCTCTATATTCGTTTATCTTCTATGATATCCAAAAACCTCACCAATGAAAACTTAAACCATAGTCCTTTTCATTATACTCGATAATGTTGGTGCTAAAATTAAACCATATTTGAACGAAAACTGAAAACCGCCTAGGGATGTCAATGGATATCTAGCATAGCGGAGATCTTAATGTATCTTATCAGACGGGTCAGTTTTTTTTTATAATTAAATGGATATGGGGTGGATATGGGATTTTTTTTTTCACCCACCGGATATCAGTAGGGTGCAGGTTTGAGGTCCATCCACCCCATATTCACTCTATATATATATATACTATTAAATATTTGTTTGGTACAAGTAACAATCCCTTCTAATTAGAAAAGGCTTGCTATGTTTGTGATATATTGATTCTAAAGTGTGTTTTTTGTAGTGTGTTGGCATATTTGAAGAGTGAATTTATGTGTGGTGCTCTCTTATAGTGTACCTCTTATTTTTCTCACATATTAATAATGTTTTTGACGTCTTTAATTGATGTAATTTATAGTTTCTTACTTAATTTTATTTTTTTTTGTATATGAGTGTGGAAGTGTGGTGGATGGACAGGTTTTTACGCGATCCTACCCGCCTAAAAATGGGTAGGATATGGATGATAAAATTGTTCACTCGACAGGTAACAGGTAGGATGAGGGTAGGGCGTCCAACGTAACGGGTAGGATGTGGTATTGCTGGTATTGCTCTCATCCTACTCAATCCGACCCATTGACATCCCTACAACCACCATCATATTGAACTCATAAGTTTGATTAATCTATATTTTTCAGTAATGGAATGAAATGCGAACAATTAAACGCGACCTACGATTCGGCTTTTCCAGTTAATTTGTTCACCAATTAATTTAGAAACTTGAACTTGAAGGTACCCATTTGCACTATTGGTGGCTTCGTGTGAGTAGGTCTTACATAGGCGAGACGTATGGCGTGCATCTTTATTCTTTAATAAGTTTTAACAGTTTTGTTCTTCTATATACACATATAAAAGTTATTGTACCTGTGGAAGACTTTGGCATTCCGGTACATGGTACCAACGGGCACATATTCGGGGTCCGAAAGTTGGTTCCCGATTCTAGCATCTTCGATGGAGGCTCGAGCCATTGTAAGTCCTGCTTCGAGCCTGTCCAAATTGGTGAGTACGCGTACCTGGGCCGAGCTCAAGTTCAAGGGACCAGCTATTGGTGTGGCTGTTGGGCTTCTGGCTGGGGAAATGTTCAGGCCATCTTCATCTTCTCTGCTCCCAGAATTCTGTTTGAACAATTTATTATAAGTTTAACTCGTTAATAAACAATCTAGGGAAAGTTTTCAAATTTGGCATTGCTGATGAAGTTCAAAATTAGGAACTTCAATAGATGATAATTATCCTGCTAATCAATAAGGATTTGCCCATTTGAATGTCTTGGCCACGTTTGGCATTGTAATTTTTAACTTCAGGGGCTTATTCTTCACTTTTAATAAATTATAAAAAATTCTAAGGTTTTTTTTATCTTTAATTAACAATATTAAAAAATATATATAATTTTAATTTTCCAACAAATTTTAAGCATATTAATCAAATGTTAAATTACTTAATTCGGTAAATTTTATTGTCCATCACTAAAATTTCATAGTTCATTCGATACATAATTTAATAATTAGGATAAATTTTCACAAATTTAAAATAAAACGAATTCCGGAAATCATAATTGAAAAAAAGGCAAAAAAAGAAAAAAAAATGTGAAACAAGAATGCTTACAGCTTGTTGAACTTGTGCAGCTATGGCAGAGAGAGGTGGAGAAGCAGACTGTTCAACGGCGGACTCATCGGCGTGACCTTCTTGGACTCCACCACCATGCATATCCGCCACGACCACCTCGGGAACCGGCGGCGCCGCTCCTCCACTCTGCGCTTGTGCATGTGAAGCTGCTGAAGCTTTCCGATCATAATTGGGAGAATCTAAAGATGGAAGACTTCCAAACACCGGCGACAGAGTCCCACCGGGAGATCTAGGAATGGAGACGAAAACAACCCAGGAAAGCAGAACTAGAGGGATTACAACCAGCACAAGTTTAACAGACGATGACGAAAAATAGCATGCAAACAAGTTCTTGTTCCAGATCACCATTCTCAAGCAAGAAGAAAATCTACAAGAGGAGGACTACTTAATAAAGAGAGTTGATGATTTGTTTTAGGAAAGAAATAGAATTATTGGAGCTAAATTGATTTATCAATCTTCGAAAGCATAATTAATAAATGGTTAGAGGGGTTAATATGTGTTTTCGGAAGGGAGATCGGTAATAAATTGCTGCAACTTCGTGCCAAGCGTCGTCTAGCTACCGCCTCCACAAACGAGCTCCTCATGCAATGTTTCTCCTTTCCATATATGCCCCCGAATCTTTTTTCTTCCTTTTTCTTCCTTTTTTCTTTTAATAGAACCGCCCAATTATCTCCGTTTTTCGGGTTGAGTGAGGTTAAATATCTACATCCTTATTTTCTTTCCATGTTGCATTTATTGAACGAAGAAAATGAGAATTAAATTCTTTTATTAAATATTGAATTATTAGGTAGTTTAAAAGTTTTATAAGAATATGCTTGTCAAACGGGTATGTCACAAATAGTATCTATGATTATCGTCGTACTTTAGTTAATAAATTATTAATTTTTTTTATTTTTATAATAAATTTATTCAAATTATTTCATTTTGGTTCTTTTGTCCATTAACTCAAACTACTGAAAAAAATTTAAAATTTTAATTTTTCAATAAATTTAAATTATGTAACAATTATGTAATAATCAAGAAAATTTAAATTAGTAGTTTTTATTCTTAAATAAAAAATCTTATTTATAGAGAGGAAAAGCTGGTGATTTGAAGTATGCATTAAATATAAAAAAAAGTTATTACACAAATTAAATTTACTTGAAGACTATTTTCAAATAAGTGAAATTACAATATAAAAATATTCTATGAGACTGTATTTTGATTTAATATATTCCATCCAATAAAGACTAAAATGCAATATTTTAAGAGGTTTGGGACCAAAACAAAATAGTCAATATCTTAGAGATTAAAACAGAATGATAATTAAATGTTAGGACATATCCATACAATTTATCTATTATCAAACTATTTTACATTTGCAAGGATAAAGAATTGGTAGGTTAAATTATGTATTAATTTTAAAGAATATGAGAAAAATTAAAGAAAATTGATATTTTGAAATTTAAATTTTTTTATAAATTTTTATTTACTATAGAAAGTTATTAGGCTGAGTTCCATTTATAAAGAAAAAGGCTATTAAAAATTATTATGCAGTTTAAGTCAATTATTCAAAAAAAATTTTATTCATTAGAAATTTGTTTACTTTAATTTTGTTGAATTTTTTTATTTAAATCAATGCAATTTGACAGCTAACACTCTATTTATTGAGGAATTGCTTAAATAAAATTTTATAGAAGTAATTAAAATTTTACGAACTTTTCTCTATAACCAACTTAAAGAAAGAAAATTTAAGAAAAAATACTTCAGTTTTTGAAAAAAGATATTTAAAAAGTAGTTTTGGGTTTCTTAAATAGTAAAATTTCAATTGGCATATAAATCAATTGAAAAGTTAAGAAAATTGAAAGTAACGTATTAAATAACTCATTATTTAATCTTTCCCATACACAAATTTTCTTTTATTTAATTAAGTGTTCAAGACTTTTTGTCTTTTTTTTTCTCGTTAAGTGTCATGTCGAATGGTCATATGATATGAGGATTAAGATTACATATAAGCCAGTTACACGAATTATTTCATTTTTTTAAGATGTTATAATTATGAAGAATTGGATTGAATTGCGAATTTACGACAGCACAAAGTACAACGAACTTCAACGTCACAGGCCTCAGATATATCGAATCAAAGGGCTAGTATATATTGACACAAATTAGATAGTCAGTGATTTTGATTGGTAACTTTCTTTAGCTCTTTGATATGATGAGTTGCGACCTATATTGGGTTTAGGTGGTTTTGTTCCATTGTTTGAATCTAGTTAATACGGAGGTTCAGTTTAACATCGGGCATAATTGAGGAAAGTATATTACTACATGAAATAGAATCTCTCATTGATTACACTTATACAATAACATGGTTTGCACTATTATTGATAAAATGTGACCCTCATGGCACATCTAATATATGTATGAAAATCTTACTTTTCATAATTACTTCATATTTCACAAATCTAATGCTACTATTTACAGATGGTAGAATCCTCAGGATCAGGTTAAGAAGCCCTAATGGCAAGATGCGAGGCATACAAATAACTATTAAGAGCCTATCTTGCTTCCTTAGGATCCCGCAAACATTAGGGCCTTTGCAACCCCCAACGGTGACTAGCTCGAAGCCTTCTAGCACGAGTTGTTCAAGAGGCTGAGACCCACTTTCTAGCATTACATCATGAGGTTAATTTTGCGAGAACTTAAAGAGGGAGGAAAGAGCCATCCAGTCCTAAAAAGGATCGGGTCCTATCCAAGGGACACACCACAAGGGTCCAAGGCCCGCTTGGAGGGACCAGAGGCAAGTGATACTAATATGGTCCTTAGGACCTTGGAATACATGGAGGAATATTTAAAAGCCACAAATCCTCCTCCTAAGAACATGTGGGGTACAACTATTCACTAAGGAAATCAACAATGCACAAACCATTGAGGGCTTCGCGATGCCTATGATTGATGTGTACAATGGACTTATATACCCATCAACCATCCTAAGAGATACATTACTTTTATGAGTTTGGAGACAATTACGGATGTGGTCATATGCAAGGCCTTCAGTTCGACCCTCATGGGGGTAGTTGCAAGCTAATTCTAGGGGTTAATAATTCTAGTCCATTTAGGGCATATCATAAATTTTTATATGACACTTACTAGGGAACAAGCCTAATCTTAAAACAATGGCCTAGCTCCTCAAGATTAAGCAAGGGAAGGAAGAGCCATTGAAGGATTACTTCTAGTGTTTCAATGCAAAAGTTGGTGGTACAAAACCTTTTCTGAATGTCAATCTAATTGCCATAACCCAAGGTTTATTAGGAGATTCAAGGTTGGCATAGGCTCTGCATGAAAATATTGTGAGAACATTAAGGAGTTTATGGATCATGCCACCCATTACAAGCATCTAGAGGAGCTTAACTCGTACACTCAATTATAGGATTCGAGGTCTAACATTTTGTACACTTGGAAAGGTGGAACATGGTGACCAAGTGGCCTTAACTTTGACCTCAAAGATGGCTCTCACAATAAGAATTATTGTCACTAACATAAGGACTAGATCCACTTTAAGAACTTTTAGGAGCATGAGATTTTGTAGATGTGCTTGTCAAGCAAAGGAAGTTGAGAGGTATGTCTCATATCCTATCTCCCCCAATAAAGCGATGAGGATGACGGAGAGTCAGATCATAGTTGATAGCAGGAGAGGCCAAGATCCATCAACAGAAAGGACAAGTATAGAAATCTAGGCACCATTGTCGTGTTTATTCATATGATCATGAAGAGGGAGTCATCATCGTCGTGTAGAAGCATGCCAAAGAGATCATATAGTTGGCAACTATGGACTCAAAGAACATCCTAACCCAAGCTGATGAGTATTGTGTTATGTTCCCTTATGTGGGTCCTATGCTAATAAAGGCTACATTAATAGCTCTAACGTGGAACAAGTGTAGCTAAACATGGGGGTGAATTTGAATGTCCTATTCTCTTCACTTGTTGACAAATTGAGGGTTAAAATGTTCTACTTAGCCCTAGTTTCTAGTCCAATCTTTTGAAACGTGAAGGATGAAGTACTAATATAGGTATTGTGAAGTTGGCCTTAAGGTTGGTAAGCATGACTCGATATGTTAGTATCTACAATTTTCAAGTGGTGGAGTTTTTGGTCCTGGACATGCCATTTTCTTATAATGCCTTACTAGGGAGGCTTACTAAGGTACAATTTTATATTTGACCAGATGTAAAGTAGCAGTGATGGTTTTCACATCCTCATTTAAAGACAACTAGCTTTGGCCATTAGGCCTTGGTTAGGAAGAGCTATGTATTGGGCCTGAAGGGGCTTTTAAATATTAAGAAGTTGCCATTTATGAATGATCCAAAGATGAGGAGTGAAGGGCTATTTGTTGAGGATGCGACAAACATGCTACTCTTAAAAGATTCCAAAGCAATGGAATGAGCCCCTACAAAATGATTAAATAAGGCAAAAAGTTCATTTATTAAGTTTTTATGGGCTAATCTAGATATTTTTGCATGGTCCCCTAGTGAAATGCTAGGAATAAACCCCAAAATCATCACTCAAAAGTTGCAAGTTGACCCACCGACTTAGTTGTGCAGCAGAAGAAAAGGAATATAACCTTTAAAAGAAAAAAAAATTATTAAAGCCCAAGCGGCTTTTATTCATAATGGTTGGTAATTGTCATCTTAGTCAAAATAGAGAGTAATGAGTAGTGAATGTGCATGGACTAAATTAACCTCAACTATGCCCACATAAATGATTTTATCCTTTATTGCCATTTGACCAACTTGTTGATGTTATAGCTATGTTTAGGGTTCTAACTTTGGTCGATCCGCTTTGTGAGTACCGTCTAATTATGATAGACATGAAGAGAAGGCCACTTTCACAACTAGAGATGCGGTATATTATTACTATCTTATGGCTTTCTGGTTGAAAAGTGCAAGAATAACTTACAAGAGGCTATCCAACAAAATTGTTTCAGATGAGTTAGGCCACAATATGAAGGTTTATGTGGATGATATGGTCATGAAAAAAATCAACATATTGATGACCTAAGGGAGATGTTTTGACTTGTTTTGGAATTTAATGTGTCTCAACAAAAAAAGAGTGTCATTTCTAGGTTGGTGTAGGAAATTTTTTGGGATTCCTAGTCTCTAAAAGAAAGATTAACCTGAACCTAGACAAGGTTGATACCATCTAGAAAACTCTAGAATCTAATGGTTGGAAGAATATACAAAACTTGGCAAGGAGACTTATACCCATTAGGTATTTCATCTTGTGGTTTGGAGACAAATGGAGACCTTTCTTCAAAATTCTCAAAAAATGGACGGAGTTTAAATGGACCAAGGAATGTAGGGATGCCTTCAGCTAGTCAAATACTACTTGAAGTAGCTCATAACACTTAAGCAGCCCACAACTTGATGACCCTTTAGTTGTATATCCTACTATGACTGAGGGTTCGATGAATGCAGTTTTGGTTATAAAAGAAGGAATGAAGTAGTGGTCCATTTAGTGCGTCAACAAGAAACTATAAAAGGTTGAGTCAAGGTATCCATTATTGTAAAAGGCTCTATTTGCAATTGTCACAGCCTCTAAAAAGCTATAACCATCTTTTTAGACACATCCAATAATTGTTAGAATAAGATCACCCCTAAAGGATGTCCTTCATATGCTAGATCACTTAGTTAGGCTAGCTAAATGGTGTATTAAATTAGGGGAGTATGACATTTGGTATGAGCCCTCGAGGCTATAAAAGCAAAAGCGTTGAAATATTTTTTGGTAGAAATATGCTAGTCAAGGGAGCCTCCACTCTCAAGGACTAAAGTGATGCCCCTACCTGGGAGTTATACATTGTATAGGCCTCAATAAGAAACCATCAAGGAGATGAGGACATTCTTAAAGGGCCATTCTGTATTGAGACAATGTTAAAGCTTTCTTTTTAATTCCCGGTCATTATTAACATATCAAAAGATGAGGACTTCATCGCAGGATTAAAGATGGCCATCCTAGCAAGGTACAATTGTCAGTGGTTTATAATGACTCTAAACTTGTCCCTAATTATAAGAATGAGAAATACAAGGTGAGAAACCCCATACTTGGTAAGTAATTAAGCTTGATTAAAGAGCTGATTAAATTATCTGACCATTTATGGGTCAAAAATTCCAGAAGGTAGGGAATACAAGGATAGATGCTCTATCTAAAGGTAAAGATTAAGACCTAATAGGGGAGTTGACTATGCCCTTCATCCACTTGCTTGAACCATGGTGTGCCGTAGAGGATGATGATTGAACAAGGATAATTTGGAGCTTCTTAGAAACTGGCTAAGCAAATGGAAACCCTAAAGAATAGGGCATATTGATGCTCTGTTTAGACCAATTTTTCATAATCAGTGAGTATTTGTATAGAATGGTATTCTTGTCATACTTGTAGGAGTGTTTGATGATAGAATAAGGGCTTAAGTCCCTCTATGAAATTTATAAAGGTGATTATGAAGCCCATATTAGATTGAGGCCCTAGCCTGTTAAAAGGCAAGTGTTTGTAGATTTTGTAGCCAAACTATCCTTTGTAAAAATAGGTCTTATTGCTAAGGAATGAAGTGACATCCTCACATAGGAGTATATATGAATAAGGATTCCAAAAGGAACCATTAACGAGCACAATTATTCTTAAAGGATCCTTGGGTATAGAGGTGGTGCTAAAGGTCAAGTTTCAGTTCTTGATTATTGATTATGTGGCAGAGTATGAGGCATTCATCTTAGGATTGAAGATAGCAAGCTAAGTAGGTGTATGAAACCTAGTGGTTTGTAGTGGCTTTCAACTCATCACTAATTAAGCAATCATAATGGAAGGGGTAAAAAAACCTTTACTTTGTAAGTACTTAAGCTTGATTAGGTACTTAATTAAATTATTTGAAAATGGACATAATATAGCTATTATTTGATCGAGCACCTTTTCTACTCCCAACTAGGCTTGAACCAAGACTAGTTTTAGAAGAAAGTAATCCTCCTTCTACAGCTGGCCCAAAAAGGTTACCATCTTGCATTGCTAGCTATCTTGTAAAGCATATTGATCTTGACTCCAAAGGTCATCAATGCCATTTATCTATGCGATGATAATTAAAGTTATAAGTAAGGTTATCCTAAAATTTTTATAACAACAGTGGCAATCTCATAATCCTTAATCTTTTGTAGCAACCATTGCAAAATTTGGCCATCTTTTACACACAGTACACATTATCGATAGATGAGCCATGTGCACTCTTATGCTTATGCACTAGCACAAGCTCTTCATGAACATCATGGGGCCAAAGGGTGATGTTGGTAGAGTGACCAAGGTTGAAGGGGTAGGGAGAAAGGGCATGATTCCCCTGGTAGGATTTAGTAGAATATGAGCTACCATTACTAGTGCTGACTACACCATCCTTAGGGGTGCTTAGTCAATTTTTTTTTTTTTGCTTTAACCAAAACCAAATAACCAAATTTATTCAGTTTTCAATCTTATATACTAATAACTGAATAAACCAAATTATAGGAGAAAATTGAAATAATTGAAAAAAAATTCGGTTATTCAGTTTTTATTTGGAATAACCGAATTATACGCACATACATTCCAAATTCAAACATCCATCACATATTTCAATCTAAACACACATTCTAATCACATGGCAAACACCTATAATTCATTCCAAATCCAAACATCACATACATACACATAACAAACATCCATCACACACAAAATCATTTTTAAATCTCAAACATAAATACTAGTAAAATAAAAATTCGGTTATTTTGGTTAACCAATTTTTTAGTTGGGACAAACTGAAAATCAAACTGAATTTCTATATCAGTTTTCGGTTATAACAAAAAACTGAAATTATTTCTAAAATTGATAACTGAAAATCAAAATTTTTTTTGATTATTTGGTTGTTTTGAATATAACCAAAATTTTGCTCACCCCTAACCATGCACACCTCAATGAGGACTTTCGCTTCTTCAGGGAAGCTGTTGCACTACCCATATATATAAAAATAAGTGAAAAGGTTAATTTATAGGATAAAGATACACAATTAATATAAATAATATAAATGGCCTATCAGCTACCCTTAGCCCCTATGTCCTAGTGCAGAACAACCTTCATTTTAATAAAGCCCAAACAGGCTCAGCTTACACTCATGAACCAAAGCATCATCTCGTCAAATTGCTGGCATGGGAACATGAACAACTTCTCAAAGTATTCATTCATCGAGACCCTTTCTAGCCATATTAGCAACCCTCAATATGTCTTTTCACCCTTAGAGTTTTCAATTAGGGGCCTTTCATGGAGGTTGTGTTGAGCGTGGTCACTCAAATGGTATGAAAATTGTCATGAAGGGTCACATATTGTAAAAAAGAACCAATCTTTCAACCTGCCCCAAAAATCTTTATCAATGGCAAAGAAAAATGATTGGTTTAACTTGGAAGAGGTCAGGATGAGATGGAAGATTGCTAAACCATATATGATGGTGATGCTGTAGAAATAGAGAAAGGTTTTAAGGACTGGAGCAACCCCTTCCTTATGGAAGGTGAGGATAAAGGTGTTAAGGTGAAATAAGTAACTGGGGATGAGCTGAGAAAGAAGAACTTGGTAGAACTTGTAAAGCTAGTGAATGAGGGGTTGTAGAAGAAATTGGAGGCTAACTTGGAGCTAGACCAAATAGAGGGTGATGTAGTCATTTTTGGTTATGTAGGCTTGGTGATCATGCGAGGGTGTGTCAACCCTAACAAGCACCGGCCAATAGTAGTTTTTTATGGTGACACCCGTCAGGGTTAATGCTTAATGTCTTGGAGATTGACACTATGCACTCTAGGTGTGGAGAGACCGCCCAACCTTGCTCGCCGCTTATGGTAGTTTACAGTGTTAAACCCCAAACTCACCCCACTCAAAACCTAAAGGGCTTAGTAGTAATTTGAACTTAGTAAGGTGGTCAAGATGTTTAACCCTCATTTTTTTTGTCTTTAATCGAGCAGTGCTGATTTTAGAATTTTACGTTATTTAACAATCTTTTGTTTCTAGAAGAGGGTTTATAGGTGAAAGTGTTGGGAGTACTTACTTTTACTAGCAAGTTTTATGATTTAGGTAGGTAAGGTTATTAGGATAGGCAGCTTTGGGCTTCTAGGCAAACATAGTGGGTGTGGTAGGTTTCATTTGTGAGAGTTAGTGTCAATATGTGCCCATGTGTATCCAGGAGGCTTATTTTGGCCCCTCCTAGAGTGCTAGCCCAATTCATGCTTAAGTAAAAAGGAATACTTACTAAGTAAAGTAGTCACTATTTTAGAAAATTCTGGCAAGCGTATTTCCTTCTAATATCTTAGGATCTCTAGTTTTCTATATGACTCCAAGATCTATGCCATGCTAAAGAGAACCTAGGTAAGCAAGTATATATGCAAGCATTTACAAGGCAAAATTTAACTCCTAGGGTTTACATGGCCAAGACTACAAACACCCATTTTCGTTATATCATTACAAAACCATGCATGCCATTAACTAAGTTCAAACAGTTTCTACACCAATAGTGACCTTAACCTCCATTTTCACAAAACACTTAGGCCAAAGTTAACTAACAACCCTTCTAGTCTTTACCCAAACCAAAATAGAGGCAAACGCAGCTAAACCCACGGCAGCCATGATAGTCTACACATAAACCAAATTCGTTAGAAATTAACATGAATTTCTGTTCTTATTGCTGTATGTCCGAGCCCTAAACTTATTGAACATATACCTCTATGAGGTCCCTAGCCTTTATTCTACCAAGTCCTTTCCTGAAATGGGCAGACATAGGGCGTGAGTGCTTGGGTACTCAATAAAGGTTTCATGCCGCATCAAATGCCTATTTTACACATAGTACATAATTTCTATATAGGTATGCAGATATATATATATATATGAACCTCCTTCTGTTCTTGCGGTGCTGCAATAAAAACATGAAAACATATGAAGAACAATATATATATATAAAATGATAAAATTTATTTACATAATAATCTGGGGGTTAGCACACACAAAACAATCAAAGAAGCATGCATTACACACACAACTCCATACGTTTCTTCTTAACTTAGCAAGCATTTGATTATTCCTAGATTTTTCACATGTGTTCATTTAATTTTAGCATAGATTTAATAGAGAGCTCCAGGTAAAAGAAGAAGTTTGGCCCTACTTAGTCTTTTACCATAATGCTTGCCATAGTGTAAGCTAGCTAGCTTATCGTAACGCCAAAATGTCGTAGCCCATGTTCATAGCACTTAGGTTCATTCAGCCTTAACCGTCCCCTAAGGCAGCACCTTTCTTACCATAATTCAAAGAAAGGATCATCCATAGAAACCCTTACCTTGCTCAGAAAATGGCAGCAATTGAAGCATGAAAATTGTCACGCACCACACGCGCCTCTGTGAAGCTTTCCATGCCTTCCACCTTTAGTTCTTGCCCCACTTTGTTTTGCTTTCATTTTGCTTTGTTTTGGCACTAAAATTATAATTGATCCAAGTAGCCTTGATATAAGCATCCAAGTCCAAGCGGTGATAGGTGGCCAAATTGGCCTTGTCGGCCAAGCAAAATTTTTGACCAAATTTTGGTCTAATTCCACTCAGCTCCCTTAATTTGTTTTATTTATTCATTTAACCTATTTATTCCTTATTGTGGCATGTTTTGAGCACCCTTTTCAACTTTTAACTTGGTCATTTTGGGTCCCAAATTTTACTTAAGGCCAACAACACTTTAGGTGCACCTGAAAGTCCCTTAGTGCATCCTATAATGTCTCGCCTCATTTTTTTCAGCATTTTCCACCTCCATAGAATTTTCATGAGTACTATAATTGGTACCTTCAATTTTATTCAGAATCCAAGGCTTCTAAGTCCACAATTTCAGATAAATGCACATACAAGTGTACCTGAGGGTTTCCTTGTGTCCCTTTTAATGCTCAGAAAATTTCTCATAAAAATTAGAGTCCATGAAAGCCTCATATTTTCTTTCACATGCCAATAACTGGTTCTGTTAGTACTTGCTAGGGCCCTTAGCTTATAGCCAATGCAAGTCATAGGCTTGACATTCCTCCCTCCTTAAAGAATTTGGTCCTCCAAATTCTCAAGTAACTTAGGGAGTAATTGTGGATATCTTTTATGCATCTCTACTTCTACTTCCCATGTGGCTTGTTCTAAATGATGAGTCCATTGAACTTTTATCATATTTATCCATTTGATTCTTAGTTTTTTTACATCCTTTGCCAATATTTTCATGGGTTCCTCTTCATAGGTTAAGTTGGGATGTAATATGATATCAGAAGTGTTAGTATTTGTGCCCAAAAGCCAATCATGAGATGATTGTATTTTGCATATTGAGTCATGATGTTTTATTAAGGCATTAATTCAGTAATTATATTTTTTGTTTTGTTTCTACGTAACGTAATAAACATAATTATAACCCTAGAAAAATGATAATCTTAAATGTCCCTAGTCTAGTATTATCGTGGAGCGGGTTACGATAATACATAATGACCTATATATGTGGAGACTAATATGAGATATGTAGCCTACATATACGTATGGGTACAAGTTGGAAAAGTTGTGTACTGGACTGACCCACCATGAGAACGCTACATGAATCATTATATGAGTGTCATAAGTGATTCTCATAGTGATCATGGTATATGTAGTCCTTTGACCTAAGATCATCAAGGTTCCCTACATGTGAGTCACATACTTTGATACTTTCCTATAATCAAGATGGGATTTGTCCTTCTTATGTAACGAGAGTGATATCTTCGGGCCCCATGATAAAGTGAGACTTAGAAAATGCATGGCCATGTTTGGATGAGTTGATATACGATATCAATGTCTTTAATTTAAGTTAGTCTACTTGGTAATCAAGAAACCAAAGATTGGGCTATACGAGAATGACACATTCCATATCTTGTGCCTAGTCTTGATATCTTGGACAAAGGGACAATGGCATATATGGATAATGATCATAAAGGTTTAGTCTCATCACCGATAATCTTGTCACTTGGGAAGCAGTGATGTGTTGCTAGACACCGCTCATTGCTTATGATCATAAATGTGATTTATGATCATTGCCAACATGGTAAGAGCCTATTGGGTTGTACACATAAAGCCTATTTGGATTATTTGAGTGCATGGGCTAATTTATTTGGGTTATGGTTTCATGATAATTTCATGTTAATAATTGGCCCAAAAGTTGAGCCATTATTAAGCCTGAGATTAAAGCCTAATTGGATTAGGGCTTTGAAACCCATTAGGCCTAGAAGTTGAGTCTCACTATAAATACATCATATAGTGAGAAATTTGTAGCTTTGCCTTAGCCTCCCAAAAGAGACAGCCGCACTTTTTTCTTACTATTCCTTGGAGGACACAAGCTAGCACTATGAGCGCAAGGGAAATGTATTTGTCGGGGTGTGGTAGAGGCATGGTGATCCCGAGAAGCTCGTGTGGATACCATAAAGAGCTTGAACACGTCAACTGTTCAGGTTTTGTGATTTGACTCTACAACTGGGTGAGAGATCTTAACCGAAATTAGGTATGAACATTTTCGAACACCCAGTTTACCCCATTTCACTTGGATCCTGAAGGATTTCAGGTATATTCCGCTGCACTTGTTTGGCTCCCGAAACCCTACAAGAAGTACATATGGATTGCTGTGGACCAGATAAGCACTTTTTGAGCATACTAACATGAAAGGTATTATGTACATATAAGAATTCTGGGGGTAAGTTTAACTTATATGCAACTTTGCCAATTCTAGCCATTATTTGGAATGGTCCAACATATCTAGGGGCTAGTTTACCTTTTTTGCCAAACCTCATAACTCCTTTCATCGGGGTTACGTTAATCTACACATGTTCCCCTTCTTGGAATTCTAGATCCCTTCTCCTTTTGAGATTGGCATAGTTCTCTTCTCGATCGTTGGCAAATTCGATCCTTTCTTGAATCATTTTAATCTTCTCAGTAGTTTCATGTATTAATTCTAGTCTTATCTCGATTTTATCTTTAGAGTCTTGCCAACAATGGGGTGTAATGCATTTCTGACAATATAATGCTTTGTAAGGTGCCATTTTTATCACTGAGTGATAATTATTATTGTAGGAGAATTCTATCAAGGGTAAGAACTGATCCTAATCTCCTTTAAAATCTAATACACAGCATCTTAACAGGTCCTCAAGAACTTGTATAGTTATCTCTGTTTGGCCATCTTTTTAGGGTTGATAAGCTGAACTTAGTTTCAATTGAGAACCTAATGCTTGATGTAATGATTTCCAAAACTTAGACACAAACCTTAGGTCTCTATCTAAAACTATATCATTTAGCATACTGTGCAATCTCACTATTTCCTTAACATACGGCCATGCTAGCCTATCCAACGAATTAGTGAGATTAATGGGTAAGAAATGAGCAGATTTTGTAAGTCAGTCCATAATTACTCAGATAGTATCATGTTTCATCTTAGTCATAGACATACTTACCAAGAAGTCCATAGCAATGGACCCCCATTTCCTTTCTAGTATAGGCAAGCTTTGCAGTTTACCCCTTGGTTTTTTATGTTCCACCTTTACTTGTTGGCATACAAAACATTTAGCTATGTAGGTGCCAATTTCTTATCTCATGCTTAGCTACCAAAAGTGCTTCTTTAAGTCTTGATATACCTTGGTTATTCTAGGGTGTATACATAGTTTACTAGAGTAAGCCTCCTCTAGAATTTGTTCAATTAAGTTGCATCCTCTGGGCACATACATCCTGTCTTGAAAATACAACATTCCTTGCCTATAAGAAAATCCCTGGAATAGTTTTCCATGTCTTTGTTATGATATCCTATCAATATTTGGGTCGTGGTGTTGGGCTTTTAGTATTTCCTCTCTTCAATTGGATTCAATAGTAATCACCCTGAGTTGGGTCCTTTTCCAATCTAATCACTTATTAGCCAGTCAAGCTAGGTCATTAATTTCACTTGATTCTATTCTCCCCCTTCATGTTTTAAGATGCAGATATATTTTCTACTTAAGGCATCAACCACATTATTAGTTTTTCCCTTAGTATATTCAGTAGTGTAGTCAAAGTCCTTGAGGTACTCAAGCCATCTTCGCTGTCTCATGTTCAATTCTTTTTGAGTAAAAAGATATTTAAGGCTCTTATGGTTAGTGAAGACTTGAAATTTGTTTCCTAATAGGTAATGTCTCCACTATTTCAGAGCAAAGACCACGGCTGCTAACTCAAGGTCATGTACTGGGTAATTCTTTTCATGTGGTCTTAATTGTCTTGAACCATAAGCTATGGCTCATTTTTCCTGCATTAGAACACACCCTAACCCCATGATAGATGCATATGTGAAAACCTCAAAAGGTTTATGGGGATTAGGCAATACCAAGATAGGTGCTGAGGTGAGCTTGTTCTTAAGCTCTTAAAAACTTGTTTCACATTCCTCTGACCACTCAAATCTTTGCCCTTTCCTAGTTAATTTGGTCGTGCGAGTTGTTGTCACAGTAAATTGCGGCACAAACCTTCTATAATAACCTGCTAAACCTAGGAAGCTTCTTATTTCTCTAACATTATAAGGCTATCTCCATTGTAGGATGGCCTCAATCTTTACAGGGTCTACAGCCATTCTTTATCCATTAATTATATGGCCCAAAAATTCAATTTGATGTTTCCAGAAATGGCACTTATTTAGTTTGCTATACAATTGATGCTTTTTCAGTACTTCCATTACTATCTTCATGTTCTGTTTCATTTTTTCAGTACACTAAAATATCATCTATGAAAACTACCACAAAATGGTCTAAGTATGGTCTGAATACCCTTTGCATTAGGTCCATGAAGAAAGTTGGGGCATTAGTAAGTCCAAAGGGCATCACTGTATATTAAAAATGACCATATCTCATTTTGAAGCAGATTTTGGAACATCTGCCTCCTTAACTCTTAATTGAAAGTATCCTGACCTAAGGTCAATTTTTTAAAAGATAGTAGCTCCCTTTGGTTGAGCACATAGATCCTTAATTCTAGGGAGAGGATACTTATTCTTTATGGTCATGGCATTGAGCTTCCTATAATCAATACATAGTCTAAGCGTTCCTTCCATCTTTTTCACAAACAGCACTGGTTCTCCCCAGGGATACACACTTGGCCTAATGAATCTTTTTGCAAGGAGTTCATCCAACTGTTTCTTCAATTCATTCATTTCAGGGATTGCCATCCTGTAAGGTGCAGTTGATATGGGGGTTGCTCCTGGAGCTAGCTTAATTTCAAATTCAATTTCCCTCAAGGGAGGTAATCCTGGTAATTCAAAAGGGAATACCTCTAGGAATTTCCTTACAATGGGAATCTTATTTAGTTCTTCTTTAAACTCCTTATCATTTAAGCCTATACATTCTTTTCTAGTGAATATAAGAATCCAATCTATTACCTTTATATACCCATCTTCACATTTAACTAAATCTTTTAAAAAGTATTCTATTGTTCCAGGTAGTATTAATTTTCTATTGTAACAGTCTATGATAACATTATTTTCAGCTAACCAATTCATGCCTAAGATTGTATCGTAACCAATTGTTTCCAGAATGATCAGGTTAGCTTTTAATTCCTGCTCATTTAGCCTAGTCACGGTCTTTGACTATGTGATGTGAAAACATCATTTCATTCCCAGTTGTCCTAATCATATATATTTGTGGCAATGCTATAACTTTTAATTTTAATTCCTTTGCTAAGTTAGCTGAAGTAATAGATATAGATGCACCAGTATCATAAAGCATAGAAACAAAGTTATCACAAAGGTAAAGATTACCTTTTAATGCTTCATTTCTTAGCTGATTAAAATTCCTAGGTTCTGTCCCAATGCTAGGTCCTTCATTTTTCCTGGTTCTTTCTATTTGGTATATCATTCCTACTGGTGGTTGAGCTAGCATGGGTTGTCCTGATCCTCTTTGGGCAACTCTAGGTGTTGGGGCATTGTTACCTCTTTTTTTCTCTGCCTTGCTGATTTCTAGGCCAAGGGGCTCCAAACTTGCCCAATGCTCTTCTTTCTTCTTTTTTGATTAGGCAATCTCTGACCCAGTATTGTTGAGAACCACATTTCAGACACCTTTCTGTAAGTCTATAACACGGTTTAAAGCCACGATATTTACCACTGGTCTAGCACTGTGGTCCAAACTTCTGAAGTTCCCTTGGCTTTTTCAATTCTCTTCCAGGTTCAATCTTTCCTAGTCTCCCCCTGATTCTTTTCTTGCCACTTTGTTGTCCCATGGTAGTTTCTTTAGCACTTCTAGCCATGGGGGTGATGAAATGCTTGCTCTAAGGTTAGAGCCTCATGTACAACTTGATAATAACTCTTAATGCCAATAGTTGTGAGTATCTGTCTCAACTCGGGTCTTAGTCCCCTAATAAATCTTTTTGTACTCAGCTCTTCTTGTCCATCGTACTGAGGAGTATATCTAAGGAGACTACTAAATTTATGCTCGTATTCCCTCATAGACATATTCTCCCACTCCAACAGATCAAATTCTACTTGCTTTTGATCTTTAAGGGCTTCGCTAACATATTGTTGTTGGAACAATTCGAGGAATTCAGCCCACCTTATAAGTTTCCTTCTAGCCTAAAAGTGGTCAACAATTGTTTTTGAATAGATGTAACCTCTAGTCTTTCAAGCACCTTCTCTATCTGATAGATCCAGAATTCAGCTTCATCTGGATCACCACTTCCCTTGAAGGCTGGTGGTTTAAGTGCTAGGAAGCCTTCCAGTTGACCTTCGCTTAAGCCTTCTTTCTTTGGTCTTTCTTTTCCCTTTTCCGGAGTCTTAGATTTTCTCTCGGACATAGGTTCTTTAGAACTTTCAGAAATAGGTTTTATTGTACCAGCATTAATGCCTAGAGGTCTTTCTTCCCCAACTTCATTATCTTTTCCAACTTCTGATCTCGCCTTTCTACCCCTTGAGTTTCTTCTTTGATCATCTTGTTCTTGTTCTTTACTTGTCTCATAGTTGCTAGTTTGTTCTTCTCTCATGGGTTCCTTTCCTAGTCACCGCCCCCTCTTTCTTCTCTGGGTTTTTCTCTTACAGTAGCACTTCTAGACACTTGGGCTTGGCCTCTTGTGAGAGCATGTAGCCCTACTACAAGTTGGGCTATAATAGCCTGCATCATGCCCGTCATATGTTCCATTTTTTGCTAACCATGCAGACTGGAACCAGGCTTTATGGCCCTATTAAGTGGTCCGATTCTACTTTCGGCCACCTCTTCCTGTTCAGGCTATTGGTTATGTAACTGACTAGCCTTAGAGTTATCTCGATTTCTTATTTCCCTGTCCATTATTCCTGCAAAGGAGGAAGAACACATAACATAGTGAGTATTTAGCCTAACAGTCTTAATATTAAAACCTAAGCTTTGATACCACTCTATCAGACCCTAAACTCAACCCATTCAGAACCTAAGGGGTTTATTGGTAATTTGAACTTAGTAAGGTGGCTAGGGTCTGCTATCCAAGATGCTTAACCTTCATTTTCTGTCTTTAATTGAGTAGAGTTGATTTTAGAATTTTACATTATTTAACAATGTTTTGTTTCTAGATGAGGGTTTATAGGCAAAAGCATAGGAAGTGCTTACTTTTACTAGCAAGTTTTATGATTTAGGTAGGTATGGTTATTAGGATAAGCAGCTTTGGCCATCTAGACAAACATAATGGGTGTGGTAGGTTTCGTTTGTGAGAGTTAATGTCTATATGTGCCTATGTGTATCCAGGAGGCTTACCTTGGCCCCTCTTAGAGTGCTAGCCCGATTGATGCTTAAGTAAAAAGGAATACTTACTAAGTACTACAGTCACGATTTTACAAAATTCTGGCAAGCATATTTTCTTCTGATATCTTGGGATCTCTAGTTTTCTATATGACTCTAAGATCTATGCCATGCTAAAAAGAACTTAGGTAAGCAAGTATATGTCCGAGCCCTTACCTTATTGAACATATACCTCCAGGAGGTCCCTAGCCTCTATTCTACCAAGTCTTTTCCTGAAATGGGCAGATATAGGGCGTGAGTACTTGGGTACTCAATAAGGGTTTCATGTGGCATCAAATGCCTATTTCACACATAGCAAATAATTTCTATATAGGTATACAAATATATATATATATCTATAAACCTCCTTCTGTTCGTGCGGCCATGCAATAAAAACATGAAAACATAGGAGAAACAATATGTATGTATGTATGTATGTATGTATGTATATAACATGATAGAGTTTATTCACATAATAATCCGAGGGTTAGCACACACAAAACAATCAAAGAAGCATGCATTACACATATACCTCCACACGTTTCTTCTTAACGTAGCAAGCATTTTTTTATTACTAGATTTTTTACAAGTGTTCATTTAATTTTAGCACAGATTTAATAGAGAGCTCCAAGTAAAAGAAGATGTTTGGCCCTACTTAGTCTTTTACCCTAACGTTTGCCATAGTGCATCCTAGGTAGCTTATCATAACACCAAAGCATCGTAGCCCATGTTTATAGCACTTAGGTTCATTCAGCCTTAACTGTCCCCTAAGGCAGCACCTTCCTTACCATAATTCGAAGAAAGGAGCATCCATAGAAACCTTTACCTTGCTCAGAAAATGGCAGCAATTGAAGTATGGAAATTGTCATGCACCACACGTGCCTCCGTGAAGCTTTCCATGCCTTCCACCTTCAGTTCTTGCCCCACTTTGTTTTGCATTATTTTGACACTAAAATTAAAGATTGTGGTATGAATTTACAGGTTTTAATTGACCCAAGCAGCCTTGAATAAGCTGCCAAGTCTGAGCGGTGATAGGCGGCCAAATTGGCCTTGTCGGCAAAGCAAAATTTTTGACCAAATTTTGATTTGATTCCAGTCGGCTCCCTTAATTTATTTTATTTATTTACTTAACCTATTTATCCCTTATTGTGGCATGTTTTGAGCACCCTTTTCAACTTTTAACTTGGTCATTTTGGGTCCAAATTTTACTTAAGGCCAAGAACACTTTAGGTACACCTGAAAGTCCCTTAGTGTATCCTATAGTGTCTCGCCTCATTTTTTTTAGCATTTTCCACCTCCATGGAATTCTCGTGAGTAATTTAATTGATACCTTCAATTTTATTCAAAATCCAAGGCTTCCAAGTCCACAATTTCAGATAAATGTACATACAAGTGTGCCTAAGGGTTTCCTAGTGTTCCTCTTAATGCTCAGAAAAATCTCCCATAAAAATTAGAGTCCATGAAAGCCTCACATTTTCTTTTACATGCCAATGACTCGTTCTATTAGTACTTGCTAGGGCTCCTAGCTTATAGCCAATGCAAGTCATAGGCTCGGCATACAGGGCAAACTTTCCTCTTGGATGTGAGTTCGCACTAAAGGCTGGATTCCTTGAACTTGATTTATAAGCCACGTAGGAAAAAGGTGAAAAAAGACCACCATCAGTTAGTGTTGGGAGTGATGACCGACCACCAGGTGGAAGCAGAAAGGCAGAGGATTGAAACTAAAATGTAGAAAGAAATTAATAGAGGAATGAGCAATTACCTCAAAATTGAATCTCAAATAATGAAGATGAAAGTGAAAAGCACTGAGGATAGCATGAAGTGTGCAAAGAGAGAAGATTTGGGGTTTGTTTGTAAGAATAATGAGAGTGAAGAAAAAAGATGAGGCAAAAGGAGAGTATTTATAACTTAACAGGGTCTCATCTACTCTCACATCTTGATAACTGCTAGCCTACCATCATTATGGTACATTAAAATTTGTCAACAATGAGGAGCCACAAGGCCCTCAATTGCAGCAAAAATCACCTACTTGCTGTCGTGACATGATGCACATTCAGTAAGTGTTGTTTTACCTTGTGTCTTTCAACATGAAGATGTTTCATAATTAATGGGCTTTGAAAAATGTTGGAGCCCATATCACACCTTTTTTAGGAGAGAGCAATATTGATAATATATTGGACCTAGGTGGTTTAAGGCTATTATTTGGACTCAATTCACTAGAAATTTTGATTTAACATCGGCCTTAATTGAAGAGGATATTTAATAAGAAATGATTCCTACAATGAGTTGAATCTCTCATTGACTACGGATCTAAAAAGCCACAATCGGTACTCTTATCAATAAAAGGAGACCCTATATCAAATATGAGGTATGTACCAAAACACTACCTCTTATAGTTGCTTTGTCCAGTTTCAGAGAGCTAACTTGACCATCAAAGCTAAATTCATAAAAATTTAATTATATCATAAGAATTCTAAAATTAGTAGATTATTATAGTTAAACAATATTGGTTTTCAAATGAACTTGGTTCTAGACAAAAAAGATGTAAAAAAATCATTTTAAATTAAATTAAGTTAAAAAAATTTAAACTTCGAGGAAATCCATTAACAATCAAAGGTTGATTTAGTAATTTCACATCACTCCAGCAGTTTTCCAACTTAGGAGTCTTGTGCCAGACAAGTTCAAATGGAACGTGTATATGTTCTACTTACAGCGTCAGCATCTCAAATTCAGGCAACTTTTGGGGGCCTCAACTTTCATCAGCGGTTGATCAAAATATGTGAAACGGTTGTAGGATAGGATAGATAAGAAATTGCCGTTTCTAGACGTCGAGTACCGTACGTTTCTAGTGTTACTTGACATGTCACGTGCCGCCATTTATTGAACTGCCCTTTTTCGACACTCCCATAGTAATCCTTGGCTGTTTGACGGTTTTTTATTTCTACTTTTCCTTTCTTTTCTTGTTCTATTCAAGAGTGCATATAGTTCAACTTCACAGATCAGCTACTTAATATTGGAATGTTATCTGAAAGTAGAGGACACTTTTTAGAAAAGGTACTTAGAAGGCTTAAATCCGCTCTGGCTACCATCTAACTTGGAGGAATTTGCCCATCAACTCATTCAACATTTCTCCTACCCAACAGTCTGTCCAACTTCTGGAATTGTGGCTATTAGGCTGTTAAGGTATCTGACTTTGATTTCCAAAATTCTGACTGAAAGTATATCGGTTTTCAAATTTGAAAACTCACACATGGAGGTAATGGACGTTGAGGATTGAAAATACTGTCTTCAACCCAAATTATTTGTAATACATTCTAGTTTGAGACACAATTTTTTAAAATATTTTCATATTTAATAAATTACTTTGCTATATTAGCACTCAAATTATTATTTTAATGTTCGTTATTTTATCTTTTTTAATTGACTTCTAAAAAGTGAAAGATAAAAATGCAAATAAATTGTTTTTCCTTTCTTAATCTTGATGTCAAATCCAAATATTTCAAGTACTTCAAGATAGAGTAAGTAATATTTTTAGTCTTAAAAAGTTACTCAACTAATATACAAAGGTAATTACAATTTACACATGAGGTTTAGGTGATATTACACTTTGCCCCTCCTACTTTAGAGATTTACATTTTACCCTTTGTCTTTTTTACATTATCAAACAACAACTTCTAAAATCTTAATTTAAATTGTACGATATTTGTCTAACAATAATTTTTATCTGTATGGTACATTTTTATAGTTAATAAATATTTTAATTATTAGCTTTTTTCTATCTATAAATGTAAAACAATTTTCTTTAAGATGGTAAAGTATAATACAGGGGAAAAATATATATTTATGAAATAGGTGAAGCAAAGTGTAATATCACCTAAAATTTGAGGGGCAAATTATAATTAACCGTATAAAAATCTGTCTATAGTTCTGAACAAAAATTAAGGTACTGAAAATTAATAAACTGCAAAAATCTTGTTCAATGTCTGACAAACTCTTTTTATTTTTACAAAGTTGTAGTAGTTAGGGATTGAATCAAACTAGAAGTGTGCAAAAGTCAAATTTTTTTACAATATTTGTCATAGTTATAATTTCTAGGGTTAAATCTCCTTTCATGGAACTTTGTACCATTTATTGTTGTTCTCCTTCGGAGAATTTTCATACGTGGAAAGAATATGTTTTCGGCCTTCTGTTTTAAATTTTAAATTAGGCCCAGAAGGTCTTTGGAGCAAACTAATATCATGATGGGCTCAGGCCCAGAGTTTTGGTGGTCCATCGAGTAATTTATTTCATGGTTCTAATCGATTGTAGTTATGCTCATGGACCTAAAAGTCATAGACACTCTGATTAATTTGACATAAATGATAGAGTCAAGAGAGGAATGAATCCCTCAGCTGCTAGACTTCACCTTGGTCTAATAGGAACTACGTCTCTTAGCAAATGAGATCTTTAGCCTATATGAGGCCTTCAGAAGAAACCATTTGATACGTTTTGAAAGCCTTGTCTAAGCTTTATATACTCTTTTTGAGCCTGCATTGACTTAAGTATTGAAGTGTTTCCTCTGTACATACAACTCTCGGGCACTTAATATCATCTTCCAGGTTAGGTTCAGCCATATCTTAGGTTTATCACGGCACAATCACCTCTTTCTAGTATCACAAGTAAATCAGGCAAAAAGTTTTCCATTGATATGTTTGCCATTTGTTTAATTTTTACTAAAAAATATTACATAAGATATAGACTCCACTGCCGGTGCTATTTGACTAGAAGAAGCCTTTTATGCAAGTACCTATAATTTGCTTTTATGATATAATACAAACAAATTTCTACTACTAGTTATACCATACTGAGCTCAAGCATAGAGCTACTAGATTTTACCTAGATTTAATATGAACCGCTTCCCTTAACAAGACATATCTTCAACCTATAAAAGGCCCTAAGAGAAAATCTTTCTAGACATTCTGAACACGTCTTTGAGCCTTCGATACTCTTCTTAAGCCCATATTGATGTAGGCATCAAAGCATTTTTCCCAGACACATAACTCTGAGGCCCTTTATAACACTATCTTCCATTGAAGATTTTATCATCTCTAAGGTCTTTTGCAACATACTTATTCTCGGCAAGTATGAGCTAGGTTGTTTAATATCTTAATTTACTAATTTATAGGCTACTACAAGGATGATATGTAAGAGGAGGGGATACAATGCTGCACTTTGCCCCCAACCAATAATCAATTACTAAAAATTTTCAAAAACTTTTTTTCTAAAACCATATATTGCATTGCAAGTTTGGAAATTTATATTTAGTTGTTAATAAAATCTTTAAGTAATTGATTATTTTCATGGGCTTTGTATTAAGTCAGTATAGCGATGAGCTTTTAAATTGTGCAAATTAAGCTAATTATACACTTTATTTAAGGGCTTGGGGATGGGTGTTTTGTATGTTTGTTTTGGGTTGTAGGCGCCTTCATCTCTTCCACTAAAATAAAGCATGACTTTTTTTTTTAGTGAAATATTTTTTTTTGCAAATAAAAAAAAGAATTAATTGTTTAGTAACATATATGCATATGGAATTCAGGGAATGAATTCAAAATTGAACAAGATTTTGATGACCTTTTGGAAGTTGGCCTTTAAGAGAGCCACTCATCACTTTTTCCTTTCGATGACACAAAAGGAGAGTTTGATGACATTTCAGAAGTCTTGTCATGGTTGCTTAGAAATGCAGTGATGGAGATGTCAATATATGGTGTTAGATAGTGTTGTTAAAATCATATTGGACTGGCTGGTTTGATTGGTTCAACTGTGAACTAGTCAACCTCCAATCTAATTTGCTGCCCATTATTGTATTTGGTTAAAAAACATGTCAGAATAAAAAAAATTGGAGAATTAGTAAACCATTAATTTGAAACAAAACTTGTGGTTTGAAAGAATTATGTAATAGTAAAAACAAAAATGGAAGAAGAAGAAGAAGAAGAAGAAAGAAGACTTGGTAAGAAACAAGCCCAATGTAGGGCCCAAAATAGCCAGATCATTGACAAGCCCACATCAGGGAAGCTAAATAGGGTACTAATAGGATTATAATCTTGTTTGGAAAGCCAATCCTAGAATTACGGGATTAGCTAGAAGGATTCCTATCCTAGAATGATTTCATCGAATCTCCCCCAACTATATAAACCCCACCAATTGCCAATGTCGAGGTACAACATTCCGGTTTCCCATCTATCCCTACTACACTCTGTTCACCAGAAACCTAACTTGATCATTAGAGTGTTTCCCCTCGAACACATCACGGGGCTCTAATGCTACTCTTTTATGTAGGCCGCTAGCCCAAGGTTCAACAAGATTTTGGACCTAGCCCATACGATCCCTTCAACTATCAATTTGGTGCCTTTTGTGGGAACATGGTGAACACTCTAAGGTCTGCATAGAGAATTAAGATCAACTCAATAATGATCAGAAACACTGTCACTCAGCTGGATCCGTGGGGCCTATAGGGGAGGCCCAAGAGAGAGTTGGTCCTAAAGGTCCTGTGAACCCTAAAAAGGACCCTAAAAAAGGAAAAGGTATACACTTATAGATGACGACTAGTTCTAGGCATTACAACATGCCTTGTTTGAACAACTCAAAATGATGTTGTCGTAAGAGATCCGGAGGGCTTTACCCAGGTCTCTAGAAGAGACCAGCAAGAGCCATTTTGCACCTGGCGAGCCTCACCAAGTCCCACCTTATGATCCGCTGCAAATAGCAATGGTTACCAAAGTCCATATATCCTTGGACTGATCTGATGTTCTCGATAGCAATGACATTAGCATTATTCTCCAAAGACTCAACCAAATGGAGTAGCACTTACGGGCCCCCTAAGCCCCCAAAAGTGGGCTTTGCCCTTGGTATTAACATTTAATACATGTGGCCCCAGCATTTTACGGACCCAAGGGATTCCATATGCCCAAAATTGACTTGTATAATGGCATCCTAGATCCGTTCAAGCATTTACAAAGATATGTCACCTCTCTGAGGCTAGAGTGAGCCTTAGACGCGGTCCTGTGTAAAGGCTTCAGCTTTACATTAATGGGCACCGCTGTCTCTTGGTTCGGGACCAATCGGGGGTGTTGCTTCTTCTTCTTTATGGACCTTTCCCAAGTATTCTTGAGACACTTCTTGGGGAGTAGAGTTACCACAAAAACGGTGGCATACTTGCTAAAAATTAAACAAGGCTAGGACATGCCTCTAGGAGGATTTGTCTAAAGATTTAATGCTGAGGCCATGCAAGTGCAAGGATTATCTTTAGAACTACATCTGGTATCCAACATTTAAGGGCTAGCACGAGAGTTGAGGCTAGTCTTGGACTTTCACAAGAATCCTACAAAGGGACATAGAGAAATTCCTCAACCGAGCTATGTGGTACATGCACGCCAAAGAACTTAATCGACCAATGGTCCTAAAGAAGCAACCAAAAGCCAAGGATCATGTACCCAAAAAAAGGAATAAAGGCACTTTGTGGCCAGAATCCATTCCTCTACCTATGAGAGAAATGAGGTCCAACATCCTGTATGATGCCCGGTGGCTTCATCGTTGAGGGTCATGTTGAATGGTGGAGAGACTTCCTGCGAGGAAGAACGCCTGGAGGCCAGATCGACGATGGGAGTGCGCCTGAAAAGCTTAGGAAAAGTGGGTCAGGAAGTCCTCGGGGTGTTGTTCCGGGGAGGAGCCTCCGACGCCCAAGTCAGTGATGCTAAAAGAAGGCAGAGGAAATAACACTGAGAGGCTTAGTGGACTCGCCTGGTAGTGTTTTCTCAGTGAGGGAGAGTCGGATTATTTGTCAACCGTTTGCCAAGGCTTGTTTCCTGGTATTTATAGGAATGTCCAGCCCGTTCAGATCGTGACACGTGTTCGGTCGGATGTTCTCTGAATTTCTGGACGTAGGGGACAAGTAGCCGGTGGCAGTCTCCTTGAGCCCTGAACCGAGATAGGCAGTGACGTGACCTGAATGGCGTCAGCGTGTCAGACCGGCGTTTGGGGCGGTCTGTAGCGTTAGTGGGCGACATGTCAAAGGCTCCTTAAATGTTCCTGCCGTACTCCCGAGGTCCCTGGGCGAGGTCATCCTCAGGTACGGATGATGCCTCTTCGGGAAACATGCTCGTAGTTCGGGGGTTCCCATATTCAGGAGTTCCGCCTTCGGGGAGATCGTGTTCGGCCCGCTATAGCTGGTGCCTCTTTTCCGAAGGCGATCTGCTTAATACCTCGGGGGGGTTAGTAGTATCCTCAAGTTTCCTGGCGTGCCGAGCTCGAGTTCTTCGGCTTTGCTCCCAAGGTGCGTAATCCTACCTTTTCCCGGGCAGTGTCAGGTTTCTTGGCCATTCTTTTGGCAGGGAGTTCGGCCAGATAGAGGCGATAGCCCTTTGGCTATCACATGCCCCCCTTTGGAAAGCCGAAGTGACGACTTCGGTATTGCACTCTTTCCGAGGATGTTCATTGGGAGTCTATAGGGAATAACACCTGTGTTGAAGATACACCTTTTGCCCAAAGTCATGGGCTGTTCGGCCATAGGCTGTCTTTTGGTGTCTTCGAGACAACTTGCTTCTTACCTTTTGCAGGTCTGCGCAGCGTCGCGCCCCATGAGCAGACGTGTCAGTCTGAGCAGCGCGTCCTAGCTTTTTAGGGATGTCATGCGACGTGTCCCCTATTTTTGGGGGGAGGCTGACACGTGGCATGCTGTCATTGGAGGAGAGTCGCGCCGGTTTCAGAGAGCACGTCTTTTTGGGTGCAGGGAGTAGTTATGGCGATGGTTCGCCTTCAAAGGGTACTTATGACGACGTTTCGGTTACCCACCCTCGTCCTATAAATAGGCGTTTTCACCATAAGTCCCCTTTGCTTTTGCTTCTGCTCTCTTCCCTGTTCTACCACTGTTTTTGCGCTTTTTCTTGCTTTTTGTGGCGGGGCTTTTTTAATCAGAGCTTTTTCCGGCAACCTTTCACGACGGCGTCCTCCGATTTTGGCAAGTCGTTTGGTGGGTTTTCTGTTTTTTTAGAGTCTTCTTGATTCCTCAAGTTTTTTTCTGGAAGTTGTTTTCTTGCCTTTCTTCAAACTCATTTTTCTGTCCGAAAAATGCCTATCCCTGAGAGTTGGCAGCCTCTTTTATCTCATCCCTGTTGCACCACCCCCGAAAAACTAGAGAAGTGGAAGAAAAAATTCTTTCTTCCCTCATATGCCATCACCAGGCTACCACGGGCTGACCACTATGCTTTTTCAAACCATAGTAATGAGGTTACCGTTTTCCGAGCCCAGCTGAAGGCTGGACTTCGGTACCCTCCTCCGAAGATGGTTTGCGACTTTTGCCAATTTCATGGTATTGGCGTGAACCAGCTTCCACCAAACTCGTACTGCTATTTTAACGCCTTTCTCTGTATGTGTGGCGTGTTCGGGATAAAACCCCATTTTGTGATTTTTATGCAGTACTATAAGCTCTTTGTGGTCCCGAAGGGTGGCTTCTATTTCATGCTACCTCGGGGATCCGGGAGCAAAAAATATATGTTCACCTTTGCCACAAAGGACAGTTGGCGAGGGTGGCAACAGAAATTTTTCTTCCTGAAGATGGATGAGGCCTGGTCGCATGTTCCGACCAAGTGGGCTCGGGGGAGGCTGGATGTGGACGTCGTTGATCCGAGGATACTGCTGACTCCAGAGTTGGCTCCCGTATTCGCGGACTTCGACGGGCGTATTCGCGCCGTCTCCGACTGGGGTCCCGAGGTCTCCTCGCGTTCTCTCTATCCCTTCCCCATTAACTGGAGGTTGATGACCGAAGAGGTCCTTCGGGAGTTAGGGGTGGTGAAGGAGCACGAGACAGACCTCGAGATGCCGGCTCCTGCCATCGCCGGGGAGGATTCCTGGTTGGTGCAGCTCCTTCGGGAGGAAATCTCTTTTGAAACGTTTTTCGAAAGTAAGTTATCTTCTACTCCCTTGTAGTTTTTTCCTCGGACTTACGCTGATGTCTTTTTTGTTTTTCAGAGATGGGCGACGGGACTGCTGCGTTCTACAAGTCCCTTTTCTCCGGCCAGGTAGAGAAGGGCGAACAGACAAAGAAAGCGGTTTCCCGAAGACGGAAGTCCACTAGTGCTGGGCCTTCGGCTAAAAGGGCGAAAAAGACCAATCTTCCGCCTCAATTGGAAACTCTTGATGAGGTAAGTGAGGAGCCCGAGGTTGCCGAAATTCCGGCGCCCGAAGTCCCTACCGAAGTGCCTCCTCAGAACCCTACCGCCTCGCAGGCCCCTCCTGATGCCGCGGTAGAGGTTCTTTCTGCCGAGGAGCGGCGTAAAAGGAAAGGCAAGGATATTTCCACTGAGGAGCCCCAGGACTCCGAGGACACAATTGCCGAGGTACTGCCAGGTTCGTTTCTTTCGGACGAAGTGTATTAATGCTTTTTACTTTGCCAAAATTTTCTTTGTTTTGACCAGCTTCTCGTTTTTCATTCAGGGGAGTTACTTACCCCCCTCTTGGGCGGCGGAACACGCCCGGAGGCGATCCCTCCGCGATGCCAAAGTCCCGCAAGGGAAGATCCCCAAAGAGCCTTTCTGGACATTCACGGAGGATCTGAACTTGTTCTCCGAGGACTGTCCTCAAATGGCGAAGGAGATCTCGAAGGGGGTGCTCACTGATGCCTCCTTCAGGGCTATTGCGGCAGCCCACCCGGGTGATGACACCCTTGCTGCGAAAGTTACCAAGCATGCTGCTCAGGTATGCTTAACACCTTTTCCCCATTATTCCTAAGTGTTTTTGACTCTTACTGATCTTACGTCTACCTTTCTGCAGCTGCTGGGTTATGCCGGCTACCTCCGAGTTCGGGTGGCCAGGCAGTCATCTTTCCGAGCTTCGGCCTTAGAGGCCTTAGAAAAAACAAAGGCCATGTGCTCGGAGTTGGCCATCAGGAACCAGCAGCTGGCAGATGCTGCAGATCAGGAACCAGCAGCTGGCAGATGCTGCAGAGAGAGAAGTTGCTGCCCTTCGGGAGGAGTTCCGAAAGGAAAAGGAAGATCTTTTAAGGGACTCCTCCCAGAAGATTTCTGAGCTCGGCGAGCGGGTGGCGGGAACGCTTGCTGCCAACGAAGCGCTTCTACAGGATAAGTCAAAATCTGACAATCTTATTCTGTCGTTGGTGGCTAAGAAAAACGCGCTGCTAGCCGAGATAAAGTCTTTGAAGAAGGAGCCTGAGAAGAAGAAAAAGCTGAAGGCGCTGAAGAAGGAGGTTGCGGATCTGAGGGACGAGCTCGAGGACCTTGAGATCAAGAAAAATGAATCTGATCAAATGTCGAAGGTCGCCTTCCAGGACGGCTTTTGCCTTGCTCGGCATCAAGTCCTTCAGAGGTTCCCAGATCTGGACCTCTCTTTTTTGGAAGCTTTGAACATTCCCGAGGGTCCTCGGTGGTCCTGGTCGAAGATCGAGTACCTGAAGCTGCCTCCTTCAATTACTGCACCAAAAAAGGGAGCAGAAACTGGTGGCTCTCGGGCTGCCGAGGACTCTTAGGGTGTTCTAAGGGCTTTGCCTTTTTTCTCCTTCATCTTTCTGTACTGCTTCTTCGGTCATATTACCTTTGTAAGTTTATTTTTAATGGAAGATCTTTCTTGGTTAAGCTTCTTTGGTATGATTTTGCGTTTCCATTGTCCCGAGTATGTTCGCTTCAAGAGACTTTTTTTGGAAAGCCAGCAAAAAATGTATCTAAGTCTTTTTTGCGGGTCTTTTTCCTTTTGTTCCGAACACGTTTGTTCAAGGAACTTCAGAAATTCTGCTGTGGGCTTTTCGTGGCGGGTACCTTTGTGGAATTCTGACTTGCACAATTCAGTATACTTTAGAATTTTTCTATACTTAGAATATATTTTTTGTACGACAGAATTCTTCCGTGGGGCCTTAAGCATAAAATTTTTTCAAGGCGTCTGAGTGCCAAGTATTTTTCAATTCTACGCCTTCGGCGTTGCCAAGTCTGTACACGCCCTTTCGTACTTCGGCAAGAACCAGATAAGGTCCTTCCCAGTTCGCGCGAAGTACTCCGTGGGATGGCCTTTGAGGTGCAAAATCAGCCTTTCGGAGAACGAGGTCCCCTTTCTTGATTTCTTTTGGCCTGGCCCGTAAGTTTATAGCCGCGGCCACTCTTTGCTGAAAAGCTTTTCTTCTCAGTTCGGCTATTTCTCTGTGTTCGCCGACGAGGTCAAGCTTGGTTCTTAAGCCGAGGTTGTTTCCTTCTTCATCAAATACTTGCACCCGTACTGATGGTCGGACTATCTCGATTGGGATAATGGCCTCTGTACCGAAGACGAGCGAGAAGGGAGTCTCCCCTGTGGCTCTTCGGGGCATCGTTCGGTAGCTCCATAATACGCTTTGGAGTTCTCCCGGCCATTTCCCTTTTGCTTCCCCTAATCTCTTTTTTAGGCCATCTTTTATGGTCCTGTTAGATACTTCCACCTGCCCGTTGCTTTGGGGGTGAGCTACTGGGGCGAAATGCATCTTTATTCCGAGGTTGCTGATAAATTCCTGGAATCCTTTGTCTATGAACTGGGAACCATTATCAGCTACTAGCACCCTCGGTATACCGAATCTGCAGACAATGTTTTTCCATACGAACTTCTGCACTTCCTTTGCCGAGATAGTTGCCAAGGGTTCCGCCTCAACCCATTTGGAGAAATAATCTACTGCTACTACGCAAAATTTCACGCCTCCGGACTGATAGCCAAACACTATCGCCTCTATCTGGCCGAACTCCCTGCCACAAGAATGGCCAGAAGAAGCTGGCGCTACCCAAGAAAAGGTGTGATCATGCACCTCGGGAAATAGCCGAAGAGCTCCGAGCCCAGCACGCCAGGAAAGCCCGAGGACACTACTCGCCCCCCCAAGGTTGTGAACAGATCACCTTCGGAAAAGCGGCACCAGACATAGCGAGCCGAACATGATATCCCCGAAGGCGGAACTCCCTGAAACTGGGAACCCCCGAACTGAGGGCTTGTTTCCCGAAGAAGCACTGTCCGAACCAAAGGACGACCTCACCCAGGGACCTCGGGAGTACGGCAGGAGATTTATGGAAGCATTTAAGGAAGCCTCTGACACATCCAATCACAGACGCCACAATCCGCCTCAAAAGGCGCTCTGCCACGCTGACGCCATCAAAATCACATCATGGCCCGTCTCAGCACATGGCTCAAGGTAACCTACTATCTGTCTCCTATGCCCAGAAAGTCAGGAACGTCCGACCGAACACGTGTCGTGATCTGAACGGGCTAGGCACTCTTATAAATACCAGGAGTTAGTACCAGACAAGAGGTTGGTTAGCTGGCGAAATACGGCTCCCATTACCAGGCAAAACTCATCAGCCCTTTGTGCTATTTTTTCTGCCTTTCTCTCGGCCACCACTGACTTGGGCGTCGGAGGCTCCCCCCCCAGAAAAACATTCCGGGGGCCTCCTAACCCGTTGTTTCTGAGCTTTCAGGCACTCTCCTTTGGGCGATCCAATCCACCAGGCGTTCTTCCTCCCAGAAGTCTCTCCACCAGTCATCATGACTATAAACGATGAGGCCCCAGGCCATCATTTGGCGCCGTCTGTGGGAACCCGCTCTGAGATCGCCGTCGTTGAGACTCGGCGTTCTAAGGACAAGGGACTCCCGAGGTCCCCGTCCGCGCCTGAGATACAACCGGCTGCTAAGCAAACACTCCCAGGGACTTCTGCGCCCGAGGAAGACCGCCCTCTGGTAGTCACCATGAGTTTCTTGAGGGACTTTCAGCGTTCGGTCGTGTCTGAAGTGACACAGCAGATCGGCCGAAGGTGGCCGCAGCAAGCACAGGCCCAGAGACCCCCCTCAGTGACACGCCCTCGGGAGAGGAGTCCCAAGTCTACACATCGCAGTTTGGGGAGTGGAGACCCTCGCGAAGAATCATCCACAGAAATTATAGCCCTCGGGAAACGTTCTGTGGGACAAACCAGGTCCAAGCGACTGAGAGTCTCACAGCGAAGCAGTTCGTCGCCTGAGGCGAGGTCCTTGTCCCCTCAGCGCCGAACTCGCCCCCCGAAGAGGCGCCGACGATCTTCATTCCCTGAAGAAGGCCCTAGCGCCACAGTGCTCATGGAGAAGATACTAGCACGGCTGGACAGAGTGGAAAAACAAGTGGCCAGAAAATCCGTTTGGGCCAGACCCTCGGGAACATCCTGCGAAGGTGACTCCCCTTTCACTCAGGCCGTCGTTGAGGCAGCTATGCCAGGCGAGTTCAGAGTACCTCGGTTGGAAATTTATGATGGTCGTACTGATCCGCAGGCCCACCTGACGAAGTACAGACGGAGCATGATAATGCACGGTGCTGATGACGCTACCATGTGCAAGTGCTTCGAAGTCACCCTCACAGGGCCAGCAACTGCTTCGTACAATTCACTGCCCTCAGGGACCATTACTGAGTTCCATGAGTTGTCCACAGGCCTTCACACAGCAATTCATTGGGAGCAGACCTACTGCGAAGATGCCTGTCCAGATGTTCGACATAGAGCAGAGGAAGGGAGAAACCATCCGAGACTATGTCGAAAGATTCAATAGGGAAGCTCTGAGCATCCCAGACTTCCGGCCCGAAATCCGCATTCTTGCCATGACACGGGGCCTTCGGCGAGACTCACAGCTATTCTACGAGTTCTCAAAGGACCCCCCGGAGACCCTCAGAGAATTTTACCGAAGGGCAGAACAGCACATGACCGCCGAGGAACTAAGAATGGCAGGGCCGAAGCCCGATCACCACCGCGCCGATGGGTCCAATCAGCAAGCTCGGCATCCGACCGAACAAGCAGGACGACCTCGGAGGATGCGGGGAAGGAAACCCCAAAGTTTCACACCATTGAGCACTACACGGAGCAACATTCTCATGGCGCTGGAAAGGCAAGGGACGCAGATTCGGCGGCCAAGGGCCATGGCCGCCGATAATAAGAAGAATGCAAAGAAGTTCTGCCAGTTTCATCGCGACCACGGTCATGACACCGAAGATTGCTTCCAGCTGAAGAAGTACATAGAGTCGCTGATAAAGCAGGGCCAACTTCGGAAATACCTGCGGATGCCATCCCCGAAAGGCAGAAAAGTGGAGGAAGAAAGGGCCGAAGATGAGGACTATGACTCCGACAGGCGGAGAAACCGAAGTCCAAAAAGGCGCCCTCCACCTCCGGCAGGGGTTATCCAAACCATCACCACGGGGCTCCCATCCTCGGAAAGAAAGCGGAAAGCCAGAGAAATTGCAGTCATGGAGTATCAAAGTCCATCAAAGAAACTGGCTCGCAAAGATGGCTCTGATTATGGCACCGTCGTCTTCCCCCACGACGACCCGCTGCTGATAATGGCGAGAATAGGGAACTGGGACGTCAAGAGAGTGTTGCTTGATGATGGCTCAAATGCTGACGTCCTATTCTCGCACTTACTGCCGAGCTTGGGCATCTCCAGCAGCGAACTTAAGCCTGTCACCTCGCCCACCTTCGGGGTTGGACCATCCGAACTGCCCGTCCTCGGATGGATCGACCTCCCACTGATGATGAGAGGGACTTCGGTAGACGGAGCAGCTGAGTTGTACGCCTCCACAATGGCGAGGTTCATCGTCATGGACGTCCCGTCCTCGTACAACGCCATCCTTGGAAGGCAGACACAGGGAAACCTGCACATTCGCCCTGATGTGAAGTACTTGACTGTCACATTCGCCACCAAGGATGGAGATGCAGAGGTCTTCCTAGACCAAGCCGAGGTAAGAAAGGTGTTTGTAAAAAAACGAAAAGCTCCGGCGAGCAACCTCGCGCAAACGATGGAGGCAAAGGCGCTAGAAAAAGGCAAAGAAGAAGATCTCGCCAAAGCAGAAACGGAAGCAGTAGAGCTTGTCCCAGGTCAATCTACCCGAATAGGGAAGAGCTTGGCCGAAGGTGACAAGGAAAATCTTGTATCCTTTTTGCTAGAAAATAAAGGTCTGTTTGCCTACTCGCCGAAAGATATGCCAGGGGTAAACCCTGGCATAATACAGCACAGCCTCAAAGTAAGCCCGGAAGCAAAACCTGTCAGGCAAAAGAAACGAAGCATCTCATCCCACAAAAGCAACTTTGTCGAAACCGAAGTCCAGCATCTCCTAGATGCTGAAGTTATCAGGGAGGTCAAGTACCCCGAATGGTTGAGCAACATGGTCATTGCCACGAAAGAAGGTAGCAGCAAAACTCCGGATGTGCATCGACTTCAGAAACTTGAACGATGCTTGCCCGAAAGACTCATACCCTCTGCCGCCAATAGATCAACTGGTAGATTCAACTGCTGAGTATGGGCTCCTAAGTTTCCTAGACGCCTTCAGTGGCTACCATCAGATAAGGATGAACCCCGAAGATGAAGAGAAGACTGCCTTCATCACCGAGGGAGGAACATATTGCTATGTCAGGATGCCCTTCGGGCTCAAAAATGCAGGAGCCACCTACCAGAGGTTGATGAACAAGGTCTTTAAAGACCAAATGGGGAGAAACATGGAGGTGTATGTTGATGATATGATAGTCAAGAGCAAGCTGCCTGGCTACCACGTTGCAGATTTAGAGGAAACCTTCCAAAAGCTCAGAGCCTTCGGGATTCGCCTTAATCCTGAGAAGTGCATCTTCGGGGTGACCTCGGGAAAATTCCTTGGGTACATGGTATCCGAAAGAGGCATCGATGCTAACCCCGAGAAGATTAAGGCTCTGCTTGAGTTCCGAACTCCTGCCACAGTCAAAGACGTGCAGAGACTCACCGGAAGAATAACCTCTCTGAGCAGGTTTATTTCCAGGTACGGAGATAGGTGTCGACCTTTCTTCAAAGTCCTCACAAAGGCAGCAAAAATGGAAGGCGACCTCGGAAGGAATGATCATCCTTGGGACGAAGATTGCCAAAAGGCCTGGGAAGAACTCAAAGTCTACCTGGCCAGCCTGCCGACTCTGCGACAACCTCGGGAGGAAGAGCCCCTCGTACTCTACCTCGCCGTCACAGAAAAAGCTGTGAGCTCGGTCCTTGTGAAAGAAGAAGGGCCAAAGCAATGGCCGGTCTACTATGTCAGCAAGTCCCTGCATGGCGCCGAAGTCAGGTACCCTTTGCTTCAAAAAGCTATATACGCCTTGGTGCTTGCAGGGAGAAGGCTGCGACCATACTTTCAGGCTCACCCCATCATCGTCCGAAGTAGTCTGCCACTACGGGATGTCATGAAGAGAGTTGATCATTCGGGAAGGCTCTCCAAGTGGTGCATAGAGTTGGGCAAGCACGAAATCACGTATGAGCCTCGGAAGGCCATAAAAGCCCAAGCACTGGCAGATTTTATCGCCGAAATACCCACCACTGAGGAGAGCCATTCATATCCAAAAGAGGGTGAGCCAGAATGGACCGTGCACAAAGACGGGGCCTCAGGGTCCGAACACCAGGGAGCCGGAACAGTTATCAGGGGCCGCGAAGGCCTGGAGGTAATGAAGGCTATCAAGTTCAGCTTCAACATCACCAACAATGTAGCTGAGTATGAAGCCCTCATAGCGGGATTACGCTTGGCCAGAAAGATTGGCGTGAGAAACTTAAAGGCTCACAGCGATTCCCAGCTGGTAGTTCGGCAGACGGCAGGAGATTATGGGGCGAAGGACCCAATCTTGGCAAAATACCACGAGCTGGTAGCAAAGCTCATCCAAGAGTTTGACGCCGTACGGATCGAAAATGTACCTCGGCGGAATAACACTGAGGCAGATTGCTTGGCGAAGTCTAAAACATACACCGAGGTGCTAGATCACTCGAGCATCTCAGTGCTGAGCATAGCGACCTCGGGAACAGGGTGGAAAGATCCAATAAAAAGATACCTCGCAGAGAATTTGCTCCCCGAAGACCCCGGCGATGCTGTAAGACTGCGAAGACGCTCCGGAAGATTCTTCCTGATTGGCGAAGAGTTATACCGGTAGGGATATGCGAACCCGCTGCAAAGATGCGTGGATGAAGAGGATACTGAAATGGTCCTTGAAGAGGTCCACGAAGGCATGTGTGGTTCACACATTGGAACTGATGCCCTTGCAGCAGTGATACTCCGCCAAGGATACTTCTGGCCTACCCTGAGAAAGGACGCAAGACAGTTCGTCCGGAAATGTGGTAGCTGCCAGAGACACGCGAAAATCCAGAGGACACCCTCGGAAATGATAACTCCGGCAGACTATCCTTGGCCCTTCGCAGTCTGGGGTATAGACCTTACTGGGCCACTCCCCACAACACCCGGAGGCGTGAAATTCTGCGTGGTAGCAGTGGACTATTTCTCAAAATGGGTGGAGGCAGAACCACTAGCAACTATCTCGGCAAAAGAAGTGCAGAAGTTCGTATGGAAGAACATCGTATGCAGATTTGGCATACCGAGGGTACTAGTAGCTGATAATGGATCCCAATTCATAGACAAAGGATTCCAGGAATTTATCAGCGACCTCGGAATAAAGATGCACTTCGCCCCAGTAGCTCACCCCCAAAGTAACAGGCAGGTGGAAGTATCGAACAGGACCATAAAAGATGGCCTGAAAAAGAGACTGGGAGAAGCAAAAGGGAAATGGCCAGGAGAACTCCAAAGCGTATTGTGGAGCTACCGAACGACGCCCCGAAGGGCCACAGGGGAAACTCCCTTTTCACTAGTCTTCGGGACAGAGGCCATTATCCCAGTCGAGATAGTCAGACCATCAGTACGGGTGCAAATATTTGATGAAGGTGGAAACGACCTCGGCCTCAGAACCAAGCTCGACCTCGTCGGCGAACACAGAGAAATAGCCGAGCTGAGAAGAAAAGCTTTTCAGCAAAGAGTGGCCGCGGCTGTAAACTTACGGGCCAGGCCAAAAGAAATCAAGAAGGGAGACCTCGTTCTCCGAAAGGCTGACTTTGCACCCCGAAGGCCGTCCCATGGAGTACTTCGCGCAAACTGGGAAAGACCTTATCTGGTTCTCGCCGAAGTACGAAAAGGCGTGTACAAACTTGGCGACGCCGAAGGCGTAGAATTGAAAAATACTTGGCACTCAGACGCCTTGAAAAAATTCTACGCCTAAGATGAAGCGGAGGAATTGTAAGTACAGAATGCTCTTAAGGAAAGTTCTTAAGTATCCAAAATTGTGCAAAGTAGAATTCCGTGAAGATGCTCGCCGTAATAAAGCGCAGATTGACCTCCCAGAGTCCCTTGAGCCATCATGCTCGGGAAAAGATGGAGAAATCTCTCAGCAGAGGCAGAAACAGTTCCCGAAGTCCCTTGAGCCATCACGCTCGGGAAAGATGGAAAACAAAAATCTCGCAGAAGTACTCGCCGTAGCCAGCGCAGAGATAATTTCCTGAGCTCCCTTGAGCGAACGTGCTCGGGAAAATGGGAAGTGAAAAATCTCGCGGAAGGTTTTCCGAACTCCCTTGAGCAAATATGCTCGGGACACCTGGAAAAACAAAAATTTGACTGAAGGTTTTCCGAAGTCCCTTGAGCAATCATGTTCGGGAAAAATTGGAAATGCAAAAGCCTGCAAAAAGACTTAGTCAAATTTTTCAGACTTTCCAAAAAGCCTCTGGAGCAAACAGGCTCGGCCAAGGGAAGGTAAAAAAGTTTCTTTGATTGCAGGTTTTCCGAAGTCTCTTGAGCGAACGTGTTCGGGACAATGGAAATAAAGAAACTTGCAAGAAACACTTAGCCAAAAAAGTCTTCATTAAGAGCAAAGCTGCTTTACAATAAAGAAGTGCCCGAAGAAGGAATACAAAATAGAAGGGAAGGAAAAGGGGCCCTAAAATAGCCTAAGGGTTCGCGGCGTCCCGAGACCCACTCGCTTGCCCGCCCTTTTCCACCACCTTTGGCGCTGGAATTGAAGGAGGAAGGTTCAAATGTTCGACCTTGGACCATTCCCACCGAGGTCCCCCAGGAATGTTTAGACCCTCTAGAAAAGAGAGGTCCAGACCTGGGAACCTCTGGAGAACCTGGTGCCGAGCGAGGCAGAAGCCGTCCTGAAACGCGACCTTGTTCATTTGATCAGACTTGTTCTTCTTAAGCTCAAGGTCGTCAAGCTCGTCCTTCAGATCCCCGACCTCCTCTTCCAGCACCTTTATCCGCTCCTCCCCCTTTGGCACCTCCTTCAAAGACTGGACCTCGGCTTGAAGGGCTTTCTTCTCAGACAAGAGCGTGACTATGATATTCTCTTTCTTTGCCTTGTCTTGGAGAAGGTCTTGGTTTGCAGCACGCAGCCCCGCCACGTCATTACGGAGGTCGGCAATCTTCCGGGAGGAGTCCGCCATCAAGACTTCCTTCTCTTTTCGGAACTCCTCCCGAAGGGTGGCAGCTTCCTCCTTCGCAGCATCTGCCAGCTGCTGGTTCTTGGCGGTCAATTTCGAGCACGTCGCTTTCGCCTTTTCTAGGGCCTCTAAGGCCGAAGCTCGGAATGCCGTCTGCCTGGCTACCCGAACTCGGAGAAAGCCGGCGTACCCCAGCAGCTGCAAAGAAGATAAAACGCAAGGTCAGTAAGAGCCAAACACTTAGGAAAAAATTGAAGGGGAAGAGCTGTGAAGGATATACCTGAGCAGCATGCTCGGTGATCTTCGCGGCAAGGGTGTTATCCCCCGGATGGGCCGCCGCTATAGCCTTGAAGGAGGCCTCGGTGAGCACCCCCTTCGCAATCTGCTTCACCATTTCAGGACAGTCCTCGGAGTACAAGTTCATGTCCTCCGTGAATGTCCAGAAAGGCTCCTTTGGTATCTTCCCTTGCGGGACTTTGGCGTCGCGACGGGCCCTCGCCTCCGCGTGTTCGGCCGCCCAGTTCGGGGTAAGTAACTCCCCTGCAGGGCGAAAAGAGAAAAGCAGGTCAGAGACAAAGGCAATTCCAGAAAAAACAAAGGAAGTACACTTTGTCTGGAAACAAACCTGGCGGGACCTCGACAACATCGTCCTCGGAGTCCTCGGCCTCCTCGGTCGAAATGCCCTTGCCCTTCTGCTTGCGCTGCTCCTCGGCAGAAGGTACTTCTACCACTACATCAAGGAGGGCCTGCGACGCAGTAGGACTTTGAGGAGGGACGTCGGTTGAAGGGACCTCGGAAGCAGCAGCCTCAGGCGCCGGAATTTCGGCTGTCCCAGGCTCCTCGGCAGTCTCCTCGGGAATTTCTTCTAGAGGAACCTGAGCAGGGGACCTCGGCCGAATCTCAGGCGGCGAAGTGACAGCAACCTCGCGTCCTCGTTTCCTCCCTAATACTTTCCAAATGGGAAGAAATAACAGTCTTCTTCGCCCGTTTAGACGAGGGACCAGCACCAACGACTTCCGCCTTCGGGAAGCCGCCTTCTTTGTCTGATCGCCCTTCTCCACTTGGCCGGAGAAAAGGGACTTGTAATAGGCGGCAGTCCCGTCGCCCATCTCTGAAAAAGGAGAGAAACATCAGCGTAAGTCCGAGGAAAAAAACAGCAAAGGAGTAGAAGATGACTCACTTTCGACAAGCGTTTCGAAAGAAATTTCCTCCTTAAGAAGCTTGACCAACCAGGAATCCTTCCCGGCGATGGCAGGAGCTGGCATCTTGAGGTCAGTCTTGTGCTCCTTTACCACCTTTAATTCCCGAAGGACCTCTTCGGTCATCAACTTCCAGTTGATTGGAAAAGGGTAAAGGGCGCGCGGAGCGACCTCGGGATCCCAGTCAGAGACAGCCCGAATGCGGGCGTCGAAATCCGCGAACACGGGAGCCAACTCTGGGGTCAGCAGCATCCTCGGATCAACAACGTCCACATCCAGTGTTCCCTGAGCCCATTTGGTCGGAACGTACGACCAGGCCTCGTCCATCTTCAGGAAGAAGAACTTCTGTTGCCACCCCCGCCAGCTATCCTTAGTGGCGAAGGTGAACATGAATTTCTTGCTCCCGGATCCCCGAGGTAGCATGAAATAGAAGCCACCCTTCGGGACCACAGAGAGCTTGTAGTACTGCATAAAGATTATAAAATGGGGTTCTATCCCGAAGACGCCACACATGCAGAGGTAGGCGTTAAAATAGCAGAACGAGTTCGGGGGAAGCTGGTTCACAGCAATGCCATGAAATTTGCAGAACTCGCACACCATCTTCGGGGGAGGATACCGAAGACCGGCCTTCAGCTGGGCTCGGAAAATGGTAACCTCCTTACTATGGTTTGAAAAAGCATAATGGCTAGAACGAGGCAGCCTAGTAATGGCGTAAGAGGGAAGAAAGAATTTTTTCTTCCACCTCTCTAACTTTGCAGGGGTGGTGCAACAAGGATGGGCTAAAAGAGGCTGCCAGCTCTCAGGAATGGGCATTTTCGACATGAAAACGAGTTTGAAAATGGAAGAAAACAGTTTCCAGAGAAAAACTCAAAAGAACAAAGGGATCAAAATGCTCTGGAAAACAAAAACCCACCGAAAGATTTGCCAAAATCTGAGGACGCCGTCGTGAAAGTTGGCTGGAAAAAAGCTCTGAATAAGGTAGCTCCGCCATAGAAAGCAAGAAAGTGCAAGAACAGGGGCGAAGCAGAGAAAAGAGCAGAAGAAAAAGCAAAAGGAACTTATGATGGAATGGGCTATTTATAAGCCAGAGGTGTGTAACCGAAACATCGTCATAAGTACCCTTTGGAGGCGAACCGTCGCTGTAACTGCTCTCTGCACCTGAAAAGGCACATCCTCTGTAACCAACGCGACTCTCCTCCAAGGGCAAAGCGCCATGTGTCAACCGCTGCGCAAAAATGGGGGACACATCCTCCAAACGTCCCTTGAAAACTGGGACACGTCTTCTGACATCCCTGGAAAACTGGGACGCGCCGCTCAGACTGACACGCTTGGCCAAACAGACCTGCAGAAACAAAGAGCAGGCCAACTCGAGGACGCCAAGAGACAGGCTATGGCCAAACAGTCCATGACCTTTCGGGCAAGAGGTGTATCTTCAGCACAGGCTCCGCCTCGAAGACACCAAAGAACAAGCCAAGGCCGAAGAGCCCATGATCTTCGGGCAAAAGGCGCATCCTCGGAACAGGTTAAGCTTCCAAAGAGACTCCCATAAACAACCTCGGAAAGAGATGCAAAACCGAAGTCTTCACTTCGGCTTTCCAAAGGGGGGCATGTGATAGCCAAACGCTATCGCCTCTATCTGGCCGAACTCCCTGCCACAAGAATGGCCAGAAGAAGCTGGCGCTACCCGAGAAAAGGTGTGATCATGCACCTCGGGAGATAGCCGAAGAGCTCCGAGCCCGGCACGCCAGGAAAACCCGAGGACACTACTTGCCCCCCCAAGGTTGTGAACAGATCGCCTTCGGAAAAGCGGCACCAGACATAGCGAGCCGAACATGATATCCCCGAAGGCGGAACTCCCTGAAACTGGGAACCCCCGAACTGAGGGCTTGTTTCCCGAAGAGGCTCTGTCCGTACCAAAGGACGACCTCACCCAGGGACCTCGGGAGTACGGCAGGAGCATTTATGGAAGCATTTAAGGAAGCCTCTGACACATCCATTCACAGACGCCACAATCCGCCTCAAAAGGCGCACTGCCACGCTGACGCCATCAGAATCACATCATGGCCCGTCTCAGCACATGGCTCAAGGCAACCTGCTACCAGCTATCTGTCTCCTACGCCCAGAAATTCAGGAACATCCGACCGAACACGTGTCGCGATCTGAACGGGCTAGGCACTCCTATAAATACCAGGAATTAATACTTGGCAGGAAGCTGGTTGGCAAAACACTGCTCCCACACTCTGAGAAAATTACCAGGCGAGACTCCTCAGCCCTTTGTGCTATTTTCTCTGCCTTTCTCTCAGCTACCACTGACTTGGGCGTCGGAGGCTTCCCCCCCCGGAAAAACACTCCGGGGGCCTCCTAACCCTTTGTTTCTGAGCTTTCAGGCACTCTCTTTTTGGCGATCCAATCCACCAGGCGTTCTTCCTCCCAGAAGTCTCTCCTCCAGTCACCATGACTCTGAACGATGAGGCCCCTGGCCATCACGGATGCTGTGGGTAGTGGCCCAATAAGGTCTATACCCCAGACCGCGAAGGGCCAGGGGTAGTCGGCCGAAGTTACCATTTCCGAGGGTGCCCTCTGGATGTTCGCGTGTCTCTGGCAACTACCACATTTCCGGACGAACTGCCTTGCGTCCTTTCTCAGGGTAGGCCAGAAGTATCCTTGGCGGAGTATTACTGCTGCAAGGGCGTCGGTTCCAATGTGTGAACCACACATACCTTCGTGAACTTGTTCGAGGATCATTTCAGTGTCCTCTTCGTCTACGCATCTCTGCAGTGGATTCACGTACCCCTGCCGGTACAACTCTTCGCCAATTAGGAAGAATCGACCGGAGCGCCTTCGTAGTTTTGCAGCGTCGCCAGGGTCTTGGGGTAGCACGTTTTCTGCGAGGTATCTTTTTATTGGATCTTTGCATCCTTTTCCCGAGGTTGCTATGCTTGACACTGAGATGCTCGGATGTTCTAGCAACTCGGTGTACGTTTTTGATTTCGCCAAGCAATCTGCCTCAGTGTTATTCCGCCGAGGTACGTTTTCAATTTGTTCGGCGTCAAACTCTTGAATGAGTCTTGCTACCAGCTCGTGGTACTTTGCCAAGGTTGGGTCCTTCACTCCGTAGTCTCCCGCCGACTGCCGAACTACTAGCTGGGAATCGCTGTGAGCTTTCAAGTTTCTGACGCCAATTTTTCTGGCCAAGCGCAATCCTGCTACGAGGGCTTCATACTCGGCCACATTGTTAGTGACGTTGAAGCTGAATTTGATAGCCTTCCTTACCTCTAGGCCTTCGGGACCTCTGATAATTACCCCAGCTCCCTGGTGTTCGGACCCCGAGGCTCCATCAACATGCAAGGTCCATTCCGGCTCACCTTTGTTGGGATCTAAATGGCTATCCTCAGTGGCGGGTATTTCAGCGATAAAATCTGCCAATGCTTGAGCTTTTATGGCCTTCCGAGGTTCATAGGTTATATCGTGCTCGCCAAGCTCTACGCACCACTTGGAGAGCCTCCCCGAATGGTCAACTCTCCTCATGACATCCCGTAGTGGTAAACTACTTCGGACGATGATGGGGTGAGCCTGGAAGTATGGTCGCAGCCTTCTCCCTGCAAGCACCAAGGCGTATATAGCTTTTTGCAGCAGAGGGTACCTGACTTCAGTGCCATGTAGGGATTTGCTTACATAGTAGACCGGCCATTGCTTTCGGCCTTCTTCTTTTATGAGGACCGAGCTTACTGCTTTTTCCGTGACAGCGAGGTATAGTACGAGGGGCTCCCCTTCGCGAGGTTGTCGCAGAGTCGGCAGGGTGGCCAGGTAGATTTTGAGTTCTTCCCAGGCCTTTTGGCAATCTTTATCCTAGGGATGATCATCCCTTCCAAGGTTGCCCTCCTTTTTTGTTGCCTTAGTGAGGATTTTGAAGAAAGGTCGACACCGATCCCCGTACCTGGAAATAAACCTGCTAAGAGAGGTTATTCTTCCAGTGAGTCTTTGCACATCTTTCACTGTGGCAGGAGTTCGGAACTCGAGTAGAGCCTTGATTTTTTTCGGGTTGGCGTTGATGCCTCTTTCGGATACCATGTACCCAAGGAATTTTCCCGAGGTTACCCCGAAGATGCACTTTTCGGGATTGAGGCGGATCCTGAAGGCTCTGAGCTTTTGGAAGGTTTCCTCTAGATCTGCAACATGGCTGCCAGGCGTCTTGCTCTTGACTATCATATCGTCAACATACACTTCCATGTTTCTCCCCATTTGGTCCATAAAGACTTTGTTCATCAATCTTTGGTAGGTGGCTCCTGCATTTTTGAGCCCGAAGGGCATCCTGACGTAGCAGTATGTTCCTCCCTCGGTGATGAAGGCGGTTTTTTCTTCATCTTCGGGGTCCATTCTTATTTGATGGTAGCCACTGAAGGCGTCTAGGAAGCTTAGGAGTCCATATTCAGCGGTTGAATCTACCAGTTGGTCTATTGGTGGGAGAGGGTATGAGTCTTTCGGGCAAGCGTCGTTCAAATTTCTGAAGTCGATGCACATCCGGAGCTTACTGTTGCCCTCTTTTGTGGCAATGACCACGTTGCTTAACCATTCAGGGTACTTGACCTCCCTGATGACTTTAGCATCTAACAGGCGCTGGACTTCGGTTTTGACAAAGCTGCTCTTATGGGCTGAGATGCTTCGTTTCTTTTGCCGGACGGGCTTTGCATCCGGGCTTACTTTGAGGCTATGCTGTATTATGCTAGGGTTTACCCCTGGCATGTCTTTCGGCGAGTAGGCAAACAGGTCTTTATTCGTCAGTAGAAAGGATACAATATTTTTCTTGTCTCCTTCAGCCAAGCTCTTCCCTATCCGGGTAGATTGACCTGGGACAAGTTCTACTACTTCCTTTTCCGCTTTCGCGAGATCTTCTTCTTTGCTCTTCTCTGGCGTTTTTGCCTCTATTGCTTGTGCGAAGTTATTTGTCGGTGCTTTTCGTGCTTTTACAAACACCTTCCTTACTTCGGCTTGATCTATGAAGATCTCTGCATCTCCATCCTTGGTGGCGAATGTGACAGTCAAGTATTTCACATCAGGGCGAATATGCAAGTTTCCCTGTGTTTGCCTTCCGAGGATGACATTGTAGGCAGAAGGAACATCCATGACGATGAACCTTGCCATTGTGGAGGCATATAAGTCAGCTGCTCCATCTGTTGAAGTTCCTTTCAACATCAGGGGGAGATCGATCATTCCGAGGACGGGCAGCTCGGAGGGTCCAACCCCGAAAGTGGGCGAGGTGACAGGTTTGAGCTTGCTGCCGTGGATGCCTAAGTTCGGCAGTAAATGAGAAAATAGGACGTCAGCGTTTGATCCATCATCAAGCAGCACTCTTTTGACGTCCCAGTTCCCTATCCTCGCCATGATCAGCAGCGGATCGTCATGGGGGAAGATGACGGTGGATCCATCCTTGCGGGCCAGTTTCTTTGCTGGATTCTGATATTCCATGACCGCGATCTCTCTGATCTTCCGCTTTCTTTCCGAGGATGGGAGCCCTGTGGTGATTGTTTGTATTTCCCCTGCCGGAGGTGGGGGCGCCTTTTCGGACTTCGGTTTCTTCGTCTATCGGAGTCATACTCCTCATCTTCGGCCCTTTCTTCCTCGTCTTTTTTCCTTTTCGGAGAAGGCATCCGCAGATATTTCCGAAGTTGGCCTTGTTTGATTAGCTACTGAATGTACTTCCTCAACTGGAAGCAATCTTCGGTGTCGTGGCCGTGGTCGCGGTGAAACTGGCAGAACTTCTTGATGTTTTTCTTGTTATCGGCGGTCATGGCCCTCGGTCGCCGAATCTGCGTCCCTTGCCTTTCCAATGTCATGAGGATGTTAGTCCGCGTGGTGTTGAGGGGTGTGAAGGTTGGGGGTTTCCTTCCCCGCATCCTCCGGGGTCGACCTGCTTGTTCAGTCTGGTGCCGTGCTTGTCGGTCGGGCCCTTCGGCGTGGGGATAATCGGACTTCGGGACAGCCATTCTCAGCTCTTCGGCTGTCATGTGCTGTTCGGCCCTTCGGTAGAATTCTCCGAGGGTGTCCGGGGGGTCTTTTGAGAACTCGTAAAACAGCTGTGAGTCTCGCCGAAGGCCCCGTGTCATGGCGAGAATGCGTATTTCTGGCCGGAAGTCCGGGACGCTCAGAGCTTCCCTGTTGAACCTTTCGACATAGTCTCGGATGGTTTCTCCGTTTCTCTGCTCTATGTCGAACATCTGAACAGGCATCTTCGCCGTTGGCCGGCTTCCAATGAATTGCTGTGTGAATGCCGTAGACAACTCCTGGAATTCAGTAATGGTTCCTGGAGGCAATGAGTTATACCATGCAGTTGCTGGCCCTGTGAGGGTGACTTCGAAGCACTTGCACATAGTGGCGTCGTCGGCGCCGTGCATTATCATGCTGCGCCGGTACTTGGTCAGATGGGCCTGTGGATCCGTTCGGCCATCATAAATCTCCAGCCGAGGTACTCTGAAGTCACCTGGCATGGCTGCCTCAACGACGGCCTGAGTGAATGGGGAGTCATCTTCACAGAAGGTCCCCGTCAATCTGGCCCAGACAGGTTTTCTGGCCACTTGTTTTTCCACCCTGTCTAGCCGTGCTAGTATCCTCTCCATGAGGATCGTGGCGTTGGGCCCTTCTTCTGGGAAGGGAGATCGCCGGGGCCTTTTCGGGGAGCGAGTTCGGCGGTGAGGAGACTGAGACCTTGCCTCAGGCGACGAACTCCTTCGCTGTGAGACTTTCGGTCGCTTGGATCCCGCTAGTCCCAAAGGCCGTTTTCCGAGGGGTATGTCTTCAGTAGAAGATTCTTCGCGCGGGTCTCCGCTTCCCGAACTGCGGTGGGCCGACTTGGGGCTTCTCTCCCGAGGGCGTGCTGGCGAGGGAGGTTTTTGGGCCTGAGCCTGTTGCGGCCACCTTTGGTTCATCTGTTGCGTCATTTCAGCTATAACAGAACGTTGAAAGTCCTGTAGAAAGCTCATAGTGATTACTAGGGGTCGGTCTTCCTCGGGCGCAGAAGTCCCTGGGGGTGTTTGCTCAGCAGCCGGTTGGTTCTCAGGCGCGGACGGGGACCTCGGGAGTCCCTTGTCCTTAGAACGCCGAGTTTCAACGACGGCGATCTCAGAGCGGGTTCCCACAGACGGCGCCAAATGATGCCCGGTGGCTTCATCGTTGAGGGTCATGTTGAATGGTGGAGAGACTTCCTGCGAGGAAGAACGCCTGGAGGCCAGATCGACGACGGGAGTGCGCCTGAAAAGCTCAGGAAAAGTGGGTCAGGAGGTCCCCGGGGTGTTGTTCCGGGGAGGAGCCTCCGACGCCCAAGTCAGTGATGCTGAAAGAAGGCAGAGGAAATAGCACTAAGAGGCTTAGTGGACTCGCCTGGTAGTGTTTTCTCAGAGAGGGAGAGTCGGATTATTTGTCAACCGTTTGCCAAGGCTTGTTTCCTGGTATTTATAGGAATGTCTAGCCCGTTCAGATCGTGACACGTGTTCGGTCGGATGTTCTCTGAATTTCTGGACGTAGGGGACAAGTAGCTGGTGGCAGTCTCCTTGAGCAACCGAGACAGGCAGTGACGTGACTTGAATGGCGTCAGCATGTCAGGCCGCCGTTTGGGGCGGTCTGTAGCGTTAGTGGGCGACATGTCAGAGGCTCCTTAAATGTTCCTACCGTACTCCCGAGGTCCCTGGGCGAGGTCGTCCTCAGGTACGGACGATGCCTCTTCGGGAAACATGCTCGTAGTTCGGGGGTTCCCATATTCAGGAGTTCCGCCTTCGGGGAGATCGTGTTCGGCCCGCTATAGCTGGTGCCTCTTTTCCGAAGGCGATCTGCTTAATACCTCGGGGGGTTAGTAGTATCCTCAAGTTTCCTGGCATGCCGAGCTCGAGTTCTTCGGCTTTGCTCCCGAGGTGCGTAATCCTACCTTTTCCCGGGCAGCGTCAGGTTTCCTGGCCGTTCTTTTGGCAGGGAGTTCGGCCAGATAGAGGCGATAGCCCTTTGGCTATCACTATACACCCTAAAAAAACAAATGAAGTCTGTCAACGGCCTCTGATAATGCCCCTTTAGAGCAAAAATGACACCAAAATATATTGCAGATATCATAAAGACAAAAGACATGATACTAAGCAGTGTTGGCAACTAAAAAAGCTTTTCATTAAGATGATCCAAGTTGGAAATCTAAAAGAATTTTAATTCAAATAGCCATCTCCTTAGCAAAAGTAGGACAAAAGGCCCTACAGAAGGGATGATAATAAGGACCATAATTGAGGAAGAAGGCCTGAAAGGCAGTGATCCCACCTGAGGGACCACAGGAACCCTAGGTGACACGACCCCTCATGGACTTGCCTAGGAAGCCTATGAGAACAAGTCTCATGTTGGTTGTAATTGGCTAATTAATTATGTGCACATTGATTAAAATTTCATGCCTAGTTGTTTAACCTAAGAATGTAATTATGATGCAATAGTTGCTTTGACTTGAGCAAGTATAAAATCATAAAAAATTTATGTAGCCTAGGCATTTCCATAAAAACCAATGTTCAAAGAGTCAAAGCATACAGAACTTTTATAGCATCAACATGAATCCTACACATAATTAAACATGTGTGGGCATTTAAACAATAATAGACTATGCCCTACACCCAAAGGCAACCCTAGAGTCCATAACTCTATTCATACACATTGGAGGCCACTACCATAAATTATACGTACATAGGGCCAGTACTACTAAGATCCAATCAACTAGCTTCCACCTTAAATGAGAGATCCTGGTGGCAAGCCTCAATGATCCTCCACGTGTTCACTATCCCCTATGGCCAAGAAAACTCTAGTTAGTAATGTAGCTTAACGAACAAACAACCAAATAAACTAGAATCTCAAGGATTCTCAAAGTGATATACCTTTAACGGAACTACCATGACAACCCTCAATGATTGTTGGGTCGAAGAACCTTTGTATCTGCACAACATAAAATGAAGGGAGTAAGAATCCTAAGATTCTCAGTAAGGGTTCTTCAATCTGCAAGGAAAACACTGAGGACAACACACACACACACACACACATATATATATATGAAATATACTACAAGCTCATATAGTGCGAGGGTCTTACATATGCGCATATATCTAGGTCCCTTAGGAACCCTTCTCCTCTTAGTCTTCTCACGGGCGTCACTCCGTGCCTAGCAAGTTCTGGCCCCAAACTTGCTCCTAGTAAGCCTTAGCTTACTAATGCAATAAGTTTAACCTTCCTTTAATTGTTGTGCAGGTGAACATGGTGGATGCACATCGCTTGAGTTCGAAGGAACTCACTAGGTGTACTAAGCTTCCACATAGTGCGTCAAGTCCTAAGACTTGCCTAGGTAACTTGTGTACTAAGCTTACACCTTAAACCTTTACCAAGAGTGTGCTAGGTTTTCACTTAGACCTCAAGTAATATCACCTAGGCTACAAGTGCACTAAACCTTCACTCAAGGCACAACTTATCCACCATTACTTGGTTCACACTAGTGGAGTAGTAATGACCATGGTTGGACTCATTTACTAGGTTCTTTAGAACCCCCTTAGGTGCACTATGGTTTCTACATTCGAACCTCAAACCCGAAGGCCAAGCTAGGATCTCAATGGCACTAAACCTTGCACCTGACTAATGGTGCTCTATTGTCGCCAACCATGCCTTCACTTTGAACTAAAGCGAATCTAAACTTGGGCACATCTAGACTTTGTAAAGGCATTTAAATGGTAGTTTTCCCTCTTAGCTTCACATGGAATCTTGAATCACCTCAATCCAACAGCCGAGCAAAAATTCCACAACATGTCAAAGTTGTCGAGTGCTAGTGCCTAGGCATTAGGAGAGGTGCCACTAAGGCCTAGGTGCCAGGAGCACCTAAGGCCTAGGTGCCATTGTAGGCCTAGGCGCTAGGAGCACCCTGCTCCGCGGTGTTGAAAATGCACCTTGGGCGCTACAGCATGCCCTGAACCCAAGAAAAGCCTCCTCAACTTCTTTGAAGGCTTCCAAAGGCTCCCAAACGAGTTTGGGATGCCATCTGACTTTACAAACCTGCAAAACACTTCCTAGGCCATAATGCACCATTCATTCCAAGCTTGAAACACACATAAACATCACACTAAGCTTGGAAACTTAACTAGTCCACCATGAACATCCTCCTTCACAACTAATGCCAATCATCAAATTCATAAGAATTTCACCACAAACAAGCTATGAATGGCACCAAATGAGTATGAATCATAAATCCATTACCTCAATTCCAAGCTACAAGCAAAGATCAAGCAATCCAACTCCAAGAACAAGCTCCATTAAGATTTTACCTAGGTTCCAAGCAATTCCAACCAAATGGCATCAAATTAACACAACCTAACCAAAACCCAAGTAACTAGGGGCCAAACCAACAAAGAAACAACAAGAAAATTGAGTTACCTCTTGCACAAAACAAAGCCCCACTTGGAAAATGTGATTACAAGCTTCCAAAGCACAAAACATCCTTGAAACAAGCCACCCATTGCATAGTGACCCTTGGAACCTTTGATTTTCACTAAGAACTCTTGAATTTGAGTGGGAATTTAAGAAAAAATCAAGTGGGCAAGAAGGAGCTCAGGTTTGGTTGGAAAAATGAAGAAATATGGTAGCCAAAGCACTTTACCAGGTTTTAAAACATCATTTTCCAACAAGCCTTCAAGCTTTAATAAGTTTGTCAAAAAGCACGCTTCCCAAAATAGTAACTCTTGGTCAAAACCTTGGTTAAACTTTAAACACTTAGTGAAAATTTGGGTGCTAAGCAAGGGTTAGGTTTTAAAACATGTTTTTGACTTTCAGAACTCAGCCCAACACCTTGGGTTGCAAAATTACCATTTTACCACAATACCTTTTTTGATGCCACACTCTCTTCGGAACCTACTGAACCTTAAATAACTTGCTTGATGTTACTAAATGATCTTTAAATGAGGTATTAAACTAGGGATTTATTAATTTATATGCCTTAAATGTGCTTCCCGCTAGGAGGGCTATAACAATAAACCCCCAGCGAGCATAGCCAACATGGTTACCAAGTGTGAGCCCTTCACCGCTTGAAAGAGACAAGGTTGGGAAATTGCCCAATTAGAGGTGACTGACCCTAGCAAGTGCGTGCGGCACCTAGATAATTGTCCCCCACCTGGACCCATTTGTGTTTCGGGCTCGTATCAATAATTTCATTGTAGAAAGAGTCTGTCTAGACACTGGGGCCAACGTCAATATCATCTTCACTTACCTGCTTAGAAAAATAAAAGTGAAGAGGTCCACTTTGACCCCTGCATCTGGGCATACCTTTAGGGTGGGGAAAGATGAAGTCCCTATGATCGGCACCATCAATATGTCCCTCATGCTAATGAGAATAGATCACAATGGGAGAATCATCTGTGATTCCCACATCATGGAATTTTGTTTCTTGGATGTCTCATTACCTTACAATGCCACACTCGATAAGTTGGCCCAGGTATAAATCAAAAATTGATTCGACGTTAGGTGACTAACGATGCTCTTTGTGACCCTTGTGGTGGGATGCAACTATCTCTATTGATTAGGCCTCGGTGTGCCAGAGCTTTGTGCCACCATGTGAAGGCCTAAGAGAAAAAAGCTCATGCCCATGGAAGCAAAAAAGAAGAGAGAGTTGCCCCATGAAAATGTAGCTAGTGCCACGTTGCCTAAGGATGCTTAGCTAGTAAAGGTGAACACTAGGAAAACCCTAAAGATCAGCAAGGATCTCCTATCTGAGGTAAGGCAATTGTTTATCCAGTTCTTACAAACTAATATGGATGTGTTTGCATGGTCTCTTAGTGAGATGACCTGAAGAAACCTAGAAAT